>JAQIVZ010002265.1:0-22318 GCA_034700945.1 Arrhopalites spinosus
GGGCGCATGCGCGTGAATTTCTCCATGTTAAAGGTCCTGTGCAAATTTTGCATTAGAAACTATACCCATCTACTACTACCATCTTTTTGCCATTTTTGTATTTCCCGCTGAAAAACTAATTGCAATTTGTTGTACAGTTTACTGTGTCTATGGAATAGTTAAATTTGATGGATTTATTCGCTATTTGTTGCTCATGTTTTGTTCCCTTATTTTTGGTATTTTGGCCACCACTCTCATTTGTTTTGCTCAATTCCAACATGTCTCAGAGAAAATTTTGAATTTTTTGAACGCGCCAAAAATTAAAATGATATTGACTGCATCATATAATAAGAGCGTGAAAGCTATGAGGCCAATATCAATTAAAATTGGGTATTATTATTTCATTGATAAACCCATGATGGTCACCGTTTTTCAAATCATTTTTGATCAAACCGTCACTTTTCTAATTGCCAATGAGTAAGTCTCCATTTTAACAACTAAGGACCATTAAATGTTTAAATTTTTGTGCAATTTTATTTCCAGTTTGTAAAGTTATTTATCAATACACGATAAAAATAATAAATTGAAATTAAACTTGAGTAACATATTTTACACGAGTCTCCCTAGCCCCGCCTGGGTCATTGGCGGGTCGAATTGCGGGATTTGTAGGGAAGATATTAGTAGAAGGTTGGGGGTAGAGATCTTAATACTTTGGGGGTTGAAAATGGGAGTAGGGCGGGGGATTCGAATCTTGTCGTTGAATTCCCGAATTCAAGCGTGGTGGCTCCGACTCCTCCGAAATGGAGTAAATTTGTGGGAGTTCAAAAGTTGCATCTTGTACAAATCCTTCAAGATCCAAAAGGTCATTGATCACAGTGGGCTGTGGTTCCGTCATTTGACACATTTTGAACGTTTCCTCCGATGCATCCAATTTGCGCGCATCTTTGTTAATAGCATATAATTATTTACATAATTAATAATTACACCTATAGTTTCAATTGGTAAAAATAAACCTTTTACAATTTTTGCTAGTTACGTAGAAAAGGAGAGACAACAAAAGGAATTCAAGAGTCGTAAAAACGAATTCACCAATTGCTCAAATATCTCTCAAAACTAAAGCACTTGTAAATAAACCAACGATGAGAAATATGATAAATATTTCGCGAACAATGATCATAGCAATTACCGACACAGCCAGCATCACTCGATCCTACAAGAATTTTCATGTAAATACTTCAAAATTGCAACGTAACGACAGCACTACTTGGGCAATGAGTCACCGGGAAGTTGTTGGAGGTTGCAAAAATAAACAAATTAATCTTCAAAATTCATTGAAAATTTATTTATAGTTTGCCAAGATTTATGAAGCACGTAAGGCGTCGTACAATTTCTCAGGTGTTTCCATTCTACGCGCAAGGAAAATATTCGCGTCATTTACAGTCTGTAAATGACGCGAATATTTTGTAAATTATCTGTAAGTGCGAATTATCTGTAAATTGCAGATAATTCTTGTAAAAATTTCATTTTTGCACCAGTCACTTTTTATTAGTAAAATATTTGAAACTGATTATTAAATAATTTACACGACTCGAAATCCTTGGGGATTTTTCGACTGCCATTTTCAACTGTCCATAAATTTAAAATAAAATTTAATTAATTAAATGTGATGAATTAAATTTAAATTACTTACACATGTCCGCAATTGTTTTTTGGGCCGTCGTCCAGTAAACTTTTTGGAAAAGACTAATCCGTAAAACACACCGCCGGGTCACCTTCCCTCCGGCGGCATATTTTAAATGGAATTTTTTGCCCTGAAACTTTATCGAAGGCCGCCATGGCGGCCTTAGTTTGGATAGTTTGACCTTCCCAAGTACAATTAATTTAGGGAGTAATCTTTTTGAATTCATTTCTGCCGCCAAATTTGAAAAATGTTTAATGGCAAATCCCGATAATTATTTGTACATGAGTGGTAACCCTCTTATATGTGATCATTGCATGAAATGGCTCAAAGATGGACGAGATTTGTATGAACATCGCGTGTGGCACATGAATTGTGTCAATGACCCCGTATTCATTGTTTGGAATTCCACTTTAATTTCTTAAATTTAATTTGTCTTTATTTAATTAAAGCACATTAAATGACTAATTTGATTAATTACATTGAAGTTATAATCTAAAATTGTGATTGACTTTTCATAATCTTGGTTCAAATTTAGTTTTTTAATTTTGCCGCCGTTGGACTCTAATTTATTCCTAGCGACATCTTTTGGGGCATTTTTCCGAATTGTTTTTGCATCAATTTTATTCCCTTGAGCTTGGGTCTTGGAAATGGCGATTTTGGTCCCATTCTTCTGAATTTTCGGGGGCTCTTCACATAAATAAATTCCGTATTCTTTCATGCGAATATTTAAGACGCATTTTAAACCCCGCTCACATTCCGCCTTTTGAAGGGATTCCATCAGACAATCCGCATGGTAGCTCCCGGTTGTAGAGTCGATTGCAAGGGTCTCAAAGTTGCAAATGGAGTCCTTGAGCGCAATACATTTCTTTCCTTTTTGCCTATACTCAAAATATGGCGCCACATTCAAACACATGCACTGACCATGTGGCCCACAATTCTTCAAGTATTTTTAATTTTAACTAAATTTTATACATAAAAAGGGCTAATAGTACAATGATTGTACTCACAAGATTCTTGCTCACAGTATGACAAATTTGGCGCGCATGCCAGGGAGCCTCAGCCCAAGTTTGAAAAGCTTTTTGACGTCCCTCCAAAATTATTTTTAACTTTTCTGGCTTCAGTTTTTTAAAAGTTTTCATTTTCTTGTAAAAAATTGTATAACCTTTTTCAGGATCATTATTCACCAAATTCATTTGCTCGACGTTGCAAGGGCTCCCAAATTCAGCATCGACATAAACGCATCCGTTTTCAGGATCGCGCCGTTGGATCATGGGCTCTGTGTTGTGGCAAGTGGATTTTTTGGTGTCGTAGTCACATTTGTATGAATAATACCTTTCGTCAGTCTAATTAAAATAACTTTCGTTTTAATTGCACTCATATTTAGATAGTCCAAAAATAGAAAGAGTACTGAAATTGTATCTTGGAGTCCCCTGTCGCCAAAGCAGGACAGCGCCCTCTTGTTGTTTTTCACAACTTTTCTCCATTTGTCGATGGCATTGTAAAGAGAAGATGAGTCCATGGAATTGTAAATTGGTTGCACAAACTTTTGGTCAAATTCGGGGTTACAGTCCCCATCCAAGCGGCGTCCATCATTTAATTTAATTTGAAAAATAATTAGAGGAATAAATAAACACAATAATTGATGCATTGAAAAGGCAGTATTCAATCCACAGAGCAACTATAATATTATAGTTGCTCTGTGACTCAATCTGTTTCATTTTTGGCGGGCAACTCAATTGACCCCTTAAGTGCAAGGGGTCAAGTTTCAGTACACAGAGCAATTATAATATTATATTTGCTCTGTGTTCCAGTACATGAAATAAATAATCTCGTTTGCTGTGTTCTTGTCCATTAAGGTCATTGAACTTCCTGGCAATAATTAAGTGGTCACGCATGCTCTATTTAAGTGACTTTCTATTCAAAATCTTAACAGTTTTATTACAAACTCAAATCAAGGATAAATAAAAACTGAATATTAATAGCATGAGTAAATTTAAATTATTTGTATTTGAAAGATCAATTTAAAACAAAAATATTATTTGAGTTTTAAAATTAAAAGGACTAAAATTCCTAGAGGAATTTAAAGAATTCGCGCCAGAGTTTTGTTAAAGATTCTGGCATGGACCAATAGCATGGACATCAAAATTGATGAATTTTTTGAGAGACAATCTCATGGCGCCGTGACCTTGACCCGGATACAAGGGAGTCTGAAATCCCTCACAGTCAGGAAATTGATAAAGTCGAACACAGGAACTGAATGGTTCAATTGAATTCAAATTTCCCGCCACAATGGTTAAATTATGACATCGTGGAGTCGGTTCCAAGTTGGGATTGAACTCTTCCGAGTTTCCTGTTAAAATAATTAATTTTGACACCTATTGTAAAATTAATTATTAATTTAAAATTAATGATTTTATTAGTGAACTTGAAAATCTGAACAAATTGAATTCACCATTTTTATCTTTTTTATTATACAAAGTGGCTGATGATGGGTTTGGAGGGCCTAGAAACAACAAGGCATGATTATTTTTGTGCGCACTAAAATATTAATTAATAATAAAAGTATGAATACCTGCACTACAATGGTGGTCAAAACTTTTCCCACGGGCTGTATGATTCATGGTGACGTCACAGTAAAATCCCTCGTCACACGTCACCTCCTCACACGGATCCTTACATTGACACAATTTGCCTCCATTTCGATTAAAATGTAGAACCCCATAAAAACATTGGAGGGTCTCACACGTGACCGTTAAATCAGTTCCGTGTTCTGGAGCCATTTGGTCTCTATCAATTGACGACTCTTGGGATACGACATTTGGAGATTCCTCCTCATCTTGTTCCCTTCCTTGTGGGACAGTGAGACAAAAATTTTCACATTCGTCATCCGTCTTGAATCTGTTAGAATTGCCATCACACCCCCCGTAAATAAAGGGCTCACAGGTCCCTGTTCCTGTATTGAAGTACCAGGAGGGGACTGAGGCCAAACATTTTCCAGGTCTGAGTGGTTCCTGGCATTCCTGTGGCACTATAATTCCAAAATGTTGATTATGATTCATGTCAAATGTACCCCAAAGATTTATATAAAATGACATCATGGAAAGTCACGTGGTGATGATTGACGTCATTCCATACCCAAGGCTCTCCAACATAAGATATATTGGAGAGCCTTGTTCATACCATATTTTTTAATGTTTGAAGGTATTGGCGTCGTGGAGACTGGCCTGATAGAACTGTTGTGGGTCACGTTGATATTCATTTTCGATTGGGTGGACATTGAGACGATGAAGATTCTAAATTCTAATAATTAATTAATTATTTATTTATTAAAATGAACCAAAATCTCCACTCACTGTCTTTAAAGCTGTTGTTCGAATTTTGCATTTTTTCAGTGAGTTGCTTCATCTGTTCAACAGTCTTTACCCCGCCGAATTGAACATTGTCAAATTTAGTGGCCAAATTTAATATTGCCTGTCGGAGCTCTTTAAGGGTTTTATTCTCTATTTAATTTTCAATTAATTGTGTCATCTCCAATTTTAATCAGAATAATTAACTATTATCTACTAAAATAATTTAATTTGTAATTTGACCTTACTTGTATTTTGAATTTGTGGTGAAGGTGAATCTGTAGTTGCATTTACAAAATCAGTTAAATTTGAAATTTGAACTGATGAATTTGTGATTGTAGTTGAGCTTTCAGAGTCAGTTGCATTCAAAAATGGAGCTGGAAAATTAAAATTGTTCAATTTCATTAAAATTAATTCAAACTCTGCAAAATAAATGACAAACTTACTTATATTTTCATGGGAGGGTGAAGGGTCTGGATCATTTATGGTGTTAATTGAATTGTCGACATTTTGAGTGGAATGAAACCCGCCAAGATTTGTCTCATTCAAGCAAAATCCCAAGGGAAGAGAAAGCCCCAAGAGGGAGATTGTCAAAATATAAAATTTCATTTTTCTTTCAAAATTTTGGACTTTAATTAAATGCAAAATATTTAACACACTTTTGGCACTGGCTCTTCCCTTCAATTTACGTTAATGGACTGAGAAATAATTCTAAGGATAATAAAGTTAATTAAATTTTAAATGTGATTCTGAACAACCAATCAAATGGCTAGAAACGCCTAGCCTCTTTCTGATTCGCTAAAATTGCAAACTCCACGTGGACTCTACACTCCATATAAAATGTTGCGAATATTTTTCCAAATAAAAATTGGCAGTATTCATTTCGCACGAAAGAAAAGAAGTTGATGAATTTATCAGAGATCCATAAATCAATCCAAATTTCTTGAGATTCGTCTGAGACGATCCTTAAAACTAAATTTTTCAAAAACTTTTAATCAACTAGTCATTTGTGACAGGTCAAAAGTTGATTGGAACAAATTTTCATCTTGAGAAATGACAACGTCAAGTCCATTAAATTTAACTTTAATCCAAGTCTACTTATTTGCTTAATTTATTGGCTGATTTTCAGGAGAAAAATAAAGCAAAAAAAAATTAAATTTATGACACCCCAATTGAAGTTAGACACCCAATGTCAATTAAATTGATGCATATTTTATTTTAAATTTAACTAATCGCATTTATTAATAATTATTTAAATTGTGACCACCCAACCCCCCTTAAAGGAACTATAGTTTGTACATTTACTCCAACTAAACTTAAACTTTGTAGTTAAAGTTAAATATTTTAAGGGAAAAGGCAGTGAGTGACGTCATCCTCATTTAATTTCAAATTGAATTAATTTTACATTAATTTGTGTTCCTTTATTTATTTCTTACGACTCAATGGGCCTGTATTTAAATTTTAGTTAGAACAAGTCAAAATTAAAGAAAGAACTTTTTGGTGGCAATTAAAAAATTAAATCTTGAGTTTAATATTTAATAACTCATTTGAATTAAATTGGCACTGAGAAAGAAATTTCATAGTCATGAAAAAATTAACTTTTAATTTTTTTCAATTCTTCTGTTTTCTTTACTTGACATTGGCCCTCCATGTTCATCCAATTGTTTCAGAATTGTGTCTCAAAAATGGTGAGCATTTGTGAATTTAATTCTATAATTAATTGACAATAATTAAATTCTTAATATAAAATCATTTATTAGAGTCAAAAAAGAAGAAACTTTTAAAGGAGTGAGCCAAGTTAAAAATTTAAATGTCCATTAAAATTGCAGGTGCTCGAATTCTACGTGGACAGGAGACTGAAAAGGGGGAATTTCCATACCAGCTCCATTTGAAAGTAAACAATGACCAATGTGGCGCCATCATCATTGGCCAAGGAATGGCACTCACCGCTGCCCATTGTATTTTCAGTTCAAATCTGTTTCATTATAAGGTCACCGCCGGAAAACATAATTTTCGAATCAACGACGTGGGTCAACAAAGCTTGACCCTGTCAGAAATATTTGTGCACCCTCAATACAATCAAAAGACCCTTCAAAATGACATTGCCTTCCTTCTACTTGATGGAATGACCCTGAATGAGCATGTCAAAAAAATTAATCTACCGAAAAAGTACCCTTCACTCCCATTTGTACCTACTGCCATCGGTTGGGGGGGTGTCAAATTCATTGAGGCTTCAGGGCAAGTTCAGGAGGGTTCCGCCATTCTTCAAAAGGCTAATTTGCCTATGATGCCAAACGCCAATTGTCAAAAAATATATCCAAATGACACCATTGACAGTAGCGTCCTCTGTGCTGGTGGTAAAGACTCGGACACTTGTAAGGGTGATTCTGGGGGTCCCTTAGTCATTAAAGAGTTTGGTGCCCAATGTGAGGACCTCCTGGTGGGCATCACATCCTGGGGAACGAATCCTTGTGGTCGACCTGGCCGCCCTGGCGTGTTCACCAATGTCACTCATTACATGGGATGGATTAACAGCGTTTGTAAGACTTTTGTGACCTCTAGACTTTGACCTAGGTCAAATCCTGATGTTTATTTGATTATAGTTAAGGTCACTGACTGTGGTGGATGGGTTGACCTTGAGTCGGGTCACAGTGACATTACTTATCATAACAATGGGGATCGGAATGTACAAAACTCCTGCACATGGGTCATTTCCGGAGGCAAAATTCAAGGAATTGGAATGACCTTAACTAAATTTGACCTCAATGGACTGGCCTCGACCTCTGCCACAATAACTGTCAACGAATTGCCAAAATCAGTGTAGGAATTTATATTTTTATTTAATTTTTTTAAAACGAGAATTCTATGCTCCTCACTCTCTTAGTAGGAGTGAGGCAGACAAAGGGCGGGAGATGAAATTTTTGAAAAAACTAATTGTCCTTTCCATTGTGTCTATGGGAGGTCAAAAATTTGGACTTAATTTCAAAAAAATTAATTTGGAGTCATCTCCACCAGCTTTTATAAGTACCCAATTTTTAAGAAATGAGGGAGACCGACCTCAAATTTATTCATACCCGCCAAGGGCGGAAAAAGAGTATCCAGTCAATGTTCGTCATGCCATCGTCCTTGAAGGGATCCCCGGCCACAAAATTTCTGTACTCATCAAATTTGTCCACATGGAAAGTACTTATGACACCCTTAAAGTCTATAAATTGACCAAAACTAATGACCCAAAATATTTACTTGACAGGTCAGTCAAAATCTTCAAACTCTGATTGTAGTGTAAATTAATGAATTTGTAATTGTAGAACTTATAGCGGATACATGGGTCAACTTGAAGGCGCCATTGTTGAGAGTGAGGTCAATCGCCCACTTGTCCTTATTTTCGAGTCAGATGGTTCAGTTGGTGGGCAAGGATTTAAATTATTGTACGCTGCCTCTGAAACGTCTGGTAATTTTCCATGCCATATACTTCCTTTCAGGTCACTGACCTCATATTTTTGACCCCTACAGAATCCTGTGGAGGATCTATCGTTTTTTCCGGGGATACTGAATTGGAGTACGAAAATTCCAGAGAGGACCATCAAGAGGAGACTTGCATGTGGATCTTTACAGCTTCCACCACTGGTCCCTTGACCTTTAACCCTTTATCTTTTAACCTGGGTCATGACGCAAAAGCTCCACTCGTTTCACTGCATCACTACAAAGCCAAGGATGGGCTCAGTACTCCAACGACCCTGTAAGATTATTTTAAATAAAATAAATTTATTTAATTGTCAACGTTCTTGTTGTAGCGGCCTAGGTGAGGTTGGAACAAATAAGATTTGGGAGGGGAGTGTCGCCATCTTGACAACTGTATCAAAAACTGGTCAAGGGTTTCGACTCAAAGTTAGTGGGTTGGGTCAACTTGGTAGTAGTTCCTCAGACAAGCAGTACAAGACGATTATCCTGAAGCCATCAACTAATTTTGTGACCAAGTACGCGTACCCTTCAGAAGGGACTTTGTATTCGCCCCTTGAGGATACAAATTGGATAATTAAGGCTCACCCCAAGAGAAGAATTAGACTGACAATTGATTTCGTCTCCACTGAACCGAATTATGATTACCTACTCCTGCATCAATTCTCAAAAGTGGACAATAAATTCATTTTTATTAGAAAGTACGTCCATTTTAATACCCCATACTTTGACCATTCGTAAAAATACGTGTACTTGTGCATTTTCAACAGGTTCACGGGGGCCCTGGGTCAGGTGACGAATGCGGAGTACGAGGGGGAAATAAATGAACCATTTTATCTTAATTTTGTGTCGGATGATTCTGTACAATTGGAAGGATTTAAAATATTTTATGAATATGTTTATTAATAATTAATTAATTGTTACAAGAACAAATTATTGTAATTAAATGTTTTCAAAAATAAATTGTAAATTATTGATTATCATCATATTCATTATGTATCCTAGTCGTAATTAAAAAAGATTGAAATTTAATGAATATTCCTGCCCCACGCGACATGTCAGTTTCATCAAATTGGCCGCCATTCTACCAGTTTACCTGCCATTTTAAGTTATGATTCATAACTTATGAATCTTTTTTTTTAAAAAATTGAACAACAGTGAGAATTAAGTGCAAAAGAAGGAGAAAAAAGTTTCATATTTCAGCCAATTATATTCGTTTTAATTCAAGCAATTAAATCCAATTAAATAAAGATTGAATCAATTAAATAAAATATTAATTACAACAGAAATAATTAAGGTTTGACAACCTCACATCCCTCCAAGTCACAATTATTTTTAATTTTACAAATATCACAAGCATTGACACGATGAGCGGGATTGTATCTGACAGTGGCCTCAATTTTCGGATTGTGATAATCATAAACCCGAATTATTGGATTAGCCTTGGAGGCCACCATGTGCTGTCGGATGACTACCAACTTGAGACAATTCTGTGCATCATTTTTCATATTCTCAAAGTACACTTCCATCACTGAATTCTTTTCTCTGACCTCTCTCCTCTTGACCTGGGGTGTAATGACCTCATCCGGAGTGTCCATGGCATCCTCGTCAAATTCATAGCCGGAAGGTAAATTAATTAGGGCATTGACGTACGTCTCTTTCAGTGAATACTTTTGCTTGACACAAAAATGCAGCAAAGTTCGATCTTGTGCGGCTTTGTCAGGAATTTCCATCTAAAATCATTTTAATTTGTAATTAAATTAGTAACTTCAAATGCCAATTAATTTATTATTATTATTTTTTCTTTTACCCTGGCCGTCAACACAAATTCTTTTTGAGTGAGTGGCCCAGTAATCATCTGGTTCTCTTTTGGATCTACAACCCAAGTCTGGGTCACATGAGCAATGACCGACCCATTCCCTTGAGCTTCAAGGGCTATCCATTGACTTGGGTACTTTATTTCAAATTGTTGCAAAACAAGACGATTCCCGCCATTCACATTGAAAGATGGACTCTCTCCTTGTCTATTTGTTTTGATTTGAAGGTCAAGATTAGTATTCAAATTTTGTGTCCCGGTCAACTGGGCAAATTTTGTCAGGGCAGTGAGACCCACGACCGTGTCCTGGGTAGAACTAAATCCACCCAATTCATTCCGTTGACTCAAAAGCCATTTAGCTATTGAAAGACTCTCCGAACTGGCTGACTTGGCCTTGGACAAGTGAGCCAGGAGGGCATAAGAGGTCATCTCAACGTTGAGAGCTGGATTCGCTCCATTTTTACCTTTCCAAAATTTGAAAATTTCATCAGCGGTGAGATTGGAGAGAGATTGCATTTTCGTAAAAAATTTGTTCTGTTGGGTATGACCCCATTCAACCAGGGCGTAGGTGACCATGTTGATAATGTAGGGGTCATTCAGGTCAAGTACTGATTTGCCACTGACGAATCGGAGACCCTGATTGATGGCATTGGTGACATTGGGGATACCCTCAAATCTGGACTTGGACACTTCAATAAGGGAAAGAGTAATAAAGGCTGTGAGGCCCACACCACTTTCACCTGTCCGGCCCCTCATTTCCGGATGGTAAAAAGCGCCCGTCTCTCCCCACTCCCCATTGGATTTTTGATTCTTGACCAGAAATTGGACTCCGTCGTACAAAATGGCGGGGTCAATGGTGATGTACTTTTTGGCTTGGACAAAACATTTGATGACGTAAGCAGTGAGCCATGTGGTCCCTTGTGTAGTCGTCCAAACGGAGAATGACCCATCACTTTTTTTGTATTTCATTTGATTGGCGTAGCCCGTTTGAAGATTCTGAACGGCCTCCTTTTCCTTGACGGGGTCAATATTGTTGAGGATGGTCATGTAATCCAGGGCTAAGAAATTTGGGACTAGCCCCAACATGGTTTGTTCACCACAACCAGTAGGGATTTTCAAAAGATGATTTAAATTTTTAAACATGGCGCTCATTTGATCACCAATAATATTCACAAGAATCATTTCTGTACCACGTACCCTCTCTTTTGGCCACGTGGTGGTTAGATTTTGACTAAGAATTGATCTGACTCCTCCTTCATTCAATTTTGGTTCTAAAAATATGACCTGATGATTATACTTTTTGACCCCAACCGGCACCACTCGAAGCTCACGTGACACGGCATCACCAGCTGTTCCAGTGGTGGCTTTGACGTTGATTGGAATGAGACCAAAGCTAGTCAAAGTGATGGTGAATCCAGTTGCAGCGACGGAATTGGCCTTGACCAAAACATCCCGGCGAGCATCCTGCAAGTCGAGGTCACGACTGTCTACAAAAATGAACTGACCTTTGTGACGATTCTCCATGGTGACGATAGCAATGACATCATTGGGTAAATAATTATGAACAAAAACTTCAACCGTGAAGGTGTCCCTTTTTGTGAGGGAGTAAGGGAGATTGATGGTCACAAAAAATGATTGGGAGACGGTCACAGTTGACCCGGTTCCGACTGCGAGTCCAGTCTCAGGATTTAGACTTACTCCCGTGACAATCCAGGATGTGATGGTGTCTGGGACGACGTGGGGGAGGGTGAATTCTCCAGTGGTGTTGTCCACTTGAAAATGTGTCCAGAGCCACGTGTCCGGAAAGTTTTTGCGGACTGGAATGACCGCTGGCCTTTCAACTTCGGGATTCTCCTCGATCGCTTCTCCAGCCCTTCCGCGAACAGGGGCCAATAAAGCCAAATCAATTTTTTCCCCTGGAATACGATCACGCACCTTCAATCGCCTTCGTTCTTCCTGCTCTCGACCCAACTCTCCATTGCTCAAGATGACAAGACCCGACTGGCAAAATTCTTTCAACGAATCCGAATTCCAATACGCCATGGGGGTTCGATGACTAATGACCATGCCATGAACTCCAAGTTTGGGAATATTAAAATCATTGGTACGATCCGACATGATCAAAAGAGACTGATCAATTCCTCGAATGGCCACTATTGACCTTGGATCTGTCTTGAATGAGAATGTGATATTCTGACCTGACTTCAGCACTGATGGCCTAACTTCAAATGCAAGTGGATTGGGACGTTGAGTTGTGGATAGATCTGTCCACACTGCAGGACCTCGAGGGCGTGCAGTGGTGGTCATATTCTTCAAGGGTGCTTCATCTTTTTTTGGTATGGGGACAACCGTTGGGGGTGGCGGTGGAGGGACAGAGTAGGTCATGTCCAAATTGTTGGGGGTGGGGATAGTCAAACTGGCGGCAATAATTTCATTTTGAATTGGTTCCACAAAATAAATTAAAAGTCGCGCCTCATTATAAGAAGCTTGAGGAAGATTGACACGGAAGGATTGGCTCATTTGTTCTTTGATTGGTTGAAGGACACTCAAATTCAAAATCATTTTCCCATTCCAAAGAATCCATTGGAGGGGTCGATCAATTTCTTTGTTTGACTTGACAGTAAAATTGTAATCTCGACCTTTGACATATCGATCAAGCACGCCATTTTGATTTTCAATTTGTAAAAATGTACCAGACTTGGATGTGTAGGCTGTTGGGAGGGTGAAAGTTTCTCTATAATTTCGATATTGAACCACAAAATTGGTGACATCTTTCTCCGGGTTGATTTCAAAAGAAGCGAGACCATTTCCATTTATTGATGTTGAAATACCCGGGTTGTTTCCAATAGTCAGGCTAATGGGATTGAGTGAATTGTCCACCACGGGTTTTTTATTTCCGTCCATGACCTTAAGAACAATTAAATTAAATTAGTAAATAAAAATAATTAATTTAATTAAATTAGTCACCTGTAGCTGAACCAATAGTGGGATCCCCGGCCTGAATTTGGATGGTTTGTTGAGCCAATGGATGGAGTAGACATCTTGGGCGTGAATGGCCACAATTTGACTAGAAATGTACCATCTGTTGGTATACCGTTCACTCACATTGGCGGTCATCTTGTACTGGGTTGTGACCATAAGTCCATTGAGGGGAGTCAAGTCCAAAATGGTGGATGCCTTGCCCTCTTCCATAGCCAATGTTTTAACATAGTTACGACCCCCTGTACCCAGGAACTCCGCTTGAAGGGTACACAATCCGTCGACCCCTCTGGCATAAGTGTAGTCAGAATTAATTTGAATGGATACTTGATTAGCCCTTGCTATTGTGATGTACGGATTAATCTTAAGGGCCACACTGAATTTTTGGAGGACAAAAGGTCGCACATGAAACTCCATTCTGTCGGTAATGACCCCGCTTTTGACTTCAACAGCCCACAACCCAAAATTGGGTTCACTGGCCAATGGAAACTTGAGGGACACCAGCCCACCCTCAATGGGTCTTTGGTTGATCCATTTTTGCATAATATTTTTCTTACTGTCAGTAATGGTCACATTCACAGCAGAAATTGAAGGGAGGGTCAAAGGTCGGGAAAGTTGGTCGAGTAAGATGACCCGAATTTGGACCAAATCCTCAGGCTTGTACAAGGGCTTATCCGTTTGCAAAAATAATTTGGACAACTTCCGCTCATCCACTTGAGTCCTCTGGTCATATTTTATTTCCATTGAATTTGATAGAGCAATCGACCCTTGGCTAGTGACCGCCACAAGTGTCCAAGGGCTCCCTCCACTGGCCCGATCAAGAACTGTTTTTTCGACATTAATTGGAATTGGAATTAGGCGGGACTCGGAGGGATTCAAAATTATTTCTGGAGTGAAAAACTTGTACGTCTTGTCATGGTTCTCCAGGACAAACTTCATGGGGAGGAAGGGCTCCGTAGAGGGCGCTGCAGTCACTAGAACTTGGTATGGAGCATGGGGCTTTAAAATGCCGGAACTGACGGCAGTAAAAATTCCTCCAGCTGGAAAACACAAATTCATCCCAGGTATGGACGAAAATATAAAAATGAAGAATAGCCAGTTCATTGTAACAAAATTATAATTAATTTCGTTAATTTAATTGCAAATTATTTAAAAGTGAACTTGACTCAGTTAAAATAAATGGGAGAGTGAGCGTACAAGAATAAAATGTTTGAAAGAGAGAGGGGTCGGCCTTTTATATGCAAGTTGCAATTTTTTTCATTTAATCGAAGTCAATGTGATTATTTAAATGAGGTGGTATTTTTCCTGGCAGTATTTTTATTACAATTTGCAGTAAAAATATTAGATCGTCAGTAAAAAAATTAAATCGTCAGTAAATTAATCAAATCGGCAGTAAATTAATTAAATCGTCAGTAAATTAATTCAAACGTCAGTATTTTATTGAAATCGTTAGTAAATTTGTTTTTTTCAGCAGTAAAAATATTACAATCGTCAGTTAATTTACTTTGTTTGGCAGTAGGCATGTTACAGTCATCAGTAAATTTATTTTTTTGGAAGTAAAAGTGTTGCAGTTGTCAGTAAAACTATTGAACTTGCCAGTTTAGCATTCTATAACAATCACTCGTCTTCAATCAAAATGACACATAAGAAACGTTTACGTCCTCTCTGCTTCATCCAAAAAGAGAGAAAATTTTTGTTTTAAACAAAGAAACAGACAATTTGGCACAAAAATTTCAAAACAGTTTCCACCATTTTTGTTGTCTCTACCCTCCGGTCTCAAGGCGGTTTTTGGACAAAATTGCGAAAAGATCTCAACTTTTACTGTTCCAATTTTATGAGTTTATGACCAACATTTGGTCGGTTTTTTAATGATCGTTTCCTTTGACCTTTGCGGATCAAACTGTTCATTTTTTTCTTGGCTTGCAGAAAACTTTTGACGCCAATATTTTTTGTGTTTGTGGTATTACGGGCCAAATTTTAGATGTGGCCCCAAACTTCAATGAAACCAAGAATGTCATTTAGCTTTACAAGCTTCAAGTTCTTGATTACGCTAAACAGGGCACAACGAAGATAAAATTGCCGTTTTGCAGTTTCTAAAATTTTGTGATGGGTCATTTTGGTTGATGGCTATAGAATGATGAACTGACAACTTCAATGGTTTTACTGACAACTGAACCACTTTTACTGCCAAAAAAATAAATTTACTGCTGACTTTAATATTCATACTGCCAAAAGAAATACTGGCTAAAGAAATAAATTTACTGACGATTGTAATATTTATACTGCTAAACAAAATAAATTTACTGAAAATTGAAATATTTTTACTGCTGAAGAAAATACTGCCAAAGAAAATATTGCCAAAGAAAATATTTTTACTGACGATTGCAATATTTATACTGCTGAAAAAAATACTGCCAATCCTAATGTTTTTACTGACGAAATAATATTAACCCTTTTAAATTTAATGAATTAATTGAGATTATTTTCAAAATTAATTACTCTCGCTAGTACTCCACGTGGATAATTCATTACAAATGTTGTCAATTTTTTTTAACTAAAAAAGATATGAATTTCACTGCGAAAGTAAATAAATAGAAATTTAATGGTCCTCAATAAATCACTCAACATTTCTTTGGATTTGCCTTCACTTCTTTTTTCACTTGAAATGAAATAAATAAATAATTTATCAATGGTCATTCATTTTATACATGAATCCGTCTGTCTTTTAATTTGACAGTTTGACATTTCCGAGGAATAAATTCCAATCTTGAGAAATAAATATATTTATTAACCATCTTTAATGTAATTAAACTCAGCAAATTTTTTTTTAGTTTTCGTCTAATCTTGACAGAGGAGCGAGCAAAAATAAAAAATTGGCAAGGAGACTCGTCTCGTTTCTTTTTTTGATTTAATTTTATATTTAATTGAAAATGAACTTTTGCACTCTGTACAATGTCCTCTCCAATTTTTTTAATTTTAATTAAAATTTGTGCACTTACTTTAACTTTTAATTTGAACCCCAAAAATTATTTTAAGAACTATTTAAAATAATTTAGTTTTTAAATAATAAACATGAAAATTCATTTCAAAGGAATGAGAAGAAAAGAGATGAAAAAATGGAGGACACGAAAGATGAGCAAGCCAGCATAATTTAATTAAAATTAAAACTTGACCTTATACTTGACCTCTATGAGACATACAAGTTGAGACTTGTCGTAATCTTCCTCCTCCTCTTTTGTGAAGGATATTGGAGAGAACGTATAAAATGATTCATTTTATTTAGAGTCACAAATTCATCTCTTGCCTTTTCCCCTTAACATTGTTCACATTTTATTTAAACGCGCCAAAAAAGTTTGAAATCTCGGCCTATTGTTAGATTTATATTTAATTGTTGCTGATTGATTTTTAATTGTCAATGCATTTATTAGTTCTTCTCTTGGCCCTAGTGGGCATGACCCACTCGTTGATTTACGAAAATGACTTGGACGATTGGATAGAAACAGATAACACGGGCAAACTCTCAACCGGGACATGGTCACACCCTCAAAATTGCCCAGGTGGGTCTTTTGTGAATGGATATGGTGTCCAAACGAATCCAGAGGGGGAGCTTCTGTCCATTTCCCTGCAGTGTTCTCAACCAAACGAGACAAGTTCATTGATCCCAACTCAACAAATTCACATTGGGTCCCCTGGTGGCCCTCGAAGGGTAGACTACATGGCCACAAATTATGCAATCGGGTTTGCCATGCAACACTGGACGGAAGAGGATGGTCAAAAATTTATTGGGGGGAGGGTTCTCCGATTCAAGGATCAAGACATTGCCGCCACGTTCCCGCCAGGGACTCATTCTATTCAGATGAACCAAGTCTTTTGCCATGACGGGTGGGCCATTTGTGGGATTCAGGGCAGGATTTCTAGAAAATCTGGTAATTTCAAACTTTAACTAATTTAATCACAAAATAAATTTATAATATTGATTTTGAAAAGGAGCGGCAATTTTGACTCGACTTCGATTCCGTTGCTGCTACTTTTGTATCCCTTACGAGACCCAAGTAATTTTACGAGACTACACTAACGAGGGCTCTACCGAGTCTACTTTCCAGCTCACCAAGTCGGTTGGTGTCAGAGTTGAAACCAGTCAAAGTTATGGAGGTCACCGTCAATCAAGTAATGACTTTACCACCGAGTCCTCCAGGGGGACTACTCTGCAAGTAAACGATGGCTCAACGGCCACAGACACCACAAATGTCATTGTAGGGTCAAGTGTCAACGAAAATTCGGCATGGGATTTACGACTTGGGAGTTCCAACTCATCAACCACAGGCTCTAGTCGTGAGTCAGGTGTAAGGGCATCCACCAGTCTCGGACGGACCCTTGAAAACTCCAAGAGTGACACCAAGACGAGGAGTGACAGCACTGCGCATGGGTCCTCCAATAGTCAAAATAAAGCCGAGACTTCCAGCTCGACCTCGGGGAATTCGAAGAGAAATTGCCACACCAAAAGTACAAGCCAGAGCGAAACCAACTCAGAGGACACTAGCAACTCGGTACATGCCAGCGTGACCGCTGATGTTCGCGCAGAAGCCGGCTTCTCAGGATTTGGGGTCAAAGCCAGTGTCAGTGCGGGTCTCAGCACCACAGTGGGTGGGTCAAGTACCACAAACCAGGGACATTCTCAAACCTCCAACAGTGGCACTGAAGACCAGGATTGTTCCGAGAGTTCGGACAGCAAGTCGAAGGGCACTGAAGTCAGTGTACGACAAGACAAGAGCGTCAACGTACAATGGGGCACTGAGGATCAACAGATGGCACGACAGTCTCAAAGTGTGGCTCTCAACTCTGACCGAAGTGTAGACACAAGAAATCAAGTGACAACAGGTAGAGCTACAGACGTAACCAAAAATGTTGGTTTGAGCAAAGGAATGACCACAACAAAAGACAAGAGTCTCAATCAAGGCACCATTTTGGCAGTAGAACGAGCAGTCCAAAATGGTGCTCAATCCATGTTCCTAGCAAGAAATAGTGGGTCATTGGGGTCAGGCACAAATTGGAATCAAATGAGTTCTTCTATGTGGCACGAAGAGACTTCAAAAATGGACACTTTTATTTGTGAGGCCATGCATCGATGCATTTTACATCAAGTAGTCGGCCATTGTGGAGTTCTTACAGTCCGAACTGAAAAGTTTAACAAAACTATTGAAAGATTGGAGCCAAAGGTCAACATGACCCCCATTGTAGAAAAGAAGGTTGACCCCTGGGCTGTTGAACATCCAGGGGAGACTTGGATTGTCACTCAAAATATTTCTGTCCATGAAGCCACTGGAATTTGGGGTGCCTATGAAAGATGCCGACCAGGCACTGTCGTCACGGGTTACCAATTCAAAACCAAGTTTCGATTCGGATTGACCGGAGTCCATCTCATTTGTACTGACATTTTCAGTAAAAGAGATGGAAAAAGTATCGACTCGAGTGGGATTGAAAGTCAAGCTGGGTCAAAGGGTACATGGAGGAACCCTATTGTGGGCAAGGGGAACACTTCCTTTGCTTTGGGCTACAGTTTTGGAAAGTTGGAGCGCAATGGGACTTATTGGACCGGAAACCAACAATTAATTTTCAACGATGAAGAGCCCCTTCGTTTACCCTCATGGGCAACCAATTCATCACTGGTTCAAGTTCAATGCCCTCCTAACCACGCCATCTGTGGTCTCAAAACAATGATGGACAAAGTCGGCAGAGGTCAGTTTTCATTTAAAAAATGCTTACTTAACTGACATTGACGTGACCTTTTATTTATACAGGACTGGTGACCTTTCTGGCGTTCAAATGTTGCCACCATTGCATCCCCCGGGAAGAATACGTGACCCGGGCTTCAATCCAAAATGCCAGTCCAACACCAATTTCCAATCGGGTCAGAGTCCTTATTGGAACTGACCGAAGTAGTAACGAACAGTCTAGCCAGTCCTCCCATTCTGGATCTTCTGCCGACTCGGCGGGAGTTAATTTGTCGGGATTGCAAGCTGGATTTGCGGCTCGATTTGGCAGTACTTCTTCTAGCGGTAAGAAATTGAATCAAAAAACGTTTTCGGTATTTTAATGTTTTTCTTGTTAAAGGCTACGATTGGTCAAGAACGTCCAGCGCCATGTTTAACAGCGTCAATGAAACAGAGCTCACCTACGACTGTGAGCCATGGATGCTCTGTGAGTACCAGCAACTGGTGGGCGTCTGTGGGGTCGTTGAGACGTCCACTAGTTACGCCATCAAATCGAGTGTCCCCTTAATTGACACCGCGGCTCTGGAGGCAGAGGAGGAGGCCGCAAAAAATACAATAAAATTGACCGACCATGACACTCCTTTTGAGGTCATTTTAAACGGTCAACTTTGGATGAATCTCGTGGTAGCAACTTTAAACTCAAGTCATGGAACATGGGGAAGGCATCAATCCTGTGCTGATGGGTCATTTGTCACCAGCATCAAAACCCAGGTAGGTCATTATAAAAATTAAATTGACCCCATAATTGACCCTTCAAATTTTCAGCATCACCCTGATACCGGCTTGACAGCCCTGGCACTCGAATGTTCTCAACAAGACACAACTGGGGGGTATGTACCAACCAAACTGTTTACATTTGGAATCGAGGGGGTCAAGAACACCCAGTGGGTCGTCAACAAATTGCCCTCTAAAACGACACCCGCAGTGGGCGTCTACTTTTTGGAATATGAGTACGAGGATGGAACCCAGGACACTGACCCTGTCTCCCTCATATACACAGAGGAAGATGAGGACCACACACAATTTGACTGGCCAGAAGATGCCAAATGGGTTACCGAGGTCAAAGCGACATGTCCACCCCAGTACAGAATTTGTGGGGTGCAAGCCAAAATGGACACCGAGTCGGGGATTGGATTAGGTACACATATCTTGTTTGTAATTAATTAATTAAATTTAATTGATGATTGGTTATTGCAGATGGCATCAGTGATCTAAAATTGAGATGTTGTTACTGGTGTGAACCCACTGAGAGTTGGGTTGAGTTGACCTCAGTAGACAACACGGGGCCCACCCCAAAAGTTCATAATGTCAAGGGCTACATTGTGGGCACTAAACAACATTCTGTGAGTACCATCAAACAGGCTTTAGAGAAGAAGAATTTGGAGATATCAGGATTGAACTTTGACCCACGAAGGAAGGGGACTTTGAGGAAAATGTTTACCAATCGATTTAATAGTAATTCCCAATTTAATTGGAGAAGGGCCCCACGTGACTTGTGGTCGAAGGAGGAGAAACATGACAAGAGTTTTGATTGTCAACCCAAACATCATTGCCGATTTTTACAACTGGTGGGGGAGTGTGGGGACTTTGAGGTGGCCACTGCTTCCTTTAGACATAGGGACACTCCCTTAACATCCCAAAATGATCTTGATTATGACGACAATTCAAAGGAAAATCATGCATAACTATTTTCAAAATTAGAATTATTTGTCATTTAAATTGAGAGTTCGTCAATAAAAAAATTGAATCATGCAATATGACATTTTGCCAAGTTGAATTTTTTTTTCTTCAAGAATACTGACCAAGTTTCTATTTATTTTAATTATGAATTAAATTCAATGTGAGGGATTGTGCGATAAAGGTAAAAAAGATGTCATTTTTTCATAGCTAAATGCACTCCCATTTCGCTCCCATGAACTTTAACATTTTGTTAAAGGTCATGGCATCTCATTTCAACAGAAATGTCTATTTGATGGATGACACTAAATCAACGAAACTGGGGAGACTCTCTCTATAAAGTCTGCGACATTGATTAGTTTTGTCAATTTCATTTAACTTTTTCATATAAAATTGTCTCCTTTTCACCACTCAGCTCAATTATGAGTCCCTCAATTTTAATAATCCTCCTCACGGTCGTCGCCTCCCTTGAGGGGAAACTAACGAGTGAACAATTACAAAAACAATTAGAAGAAACCCTTGAAAATGTTCGGAAGTTGACAGAAACAATTGACACTCTCAAATCTCAGTTGATTAAAAATACCCAAGACATCAAGGAACTGAATAATCAGTTGCATGTCGACAATTGGATCACAGAGCCATTGATAGGGGCCCCAGGGGTCAAAGGAGATCTCGGTCTTGTTGGTCCTCCAGGTAATAATACCCTTGAATTTTCATAACGGTCTTTAATTATTATTTTTTAATTTTTTACAAAAAGTTCCTTAATTATCACACAGGTCAAAAAGGACAAGATGGCCGTCCTGGAGTTCCGGGAGTAAGTGGCATGCCAGGAATGATGGGAGTACCAGGCTCCAAAGGAGAAAAGGGTGACCCGGGGTTGCCTGAACCGCAAGAAAATAATGTAGGTCATTTATTGTAATATTTACCCACCCTTTTAATTCAAATCATTTTCCATAGGCTCCACCCACCGTCCTTGTCGAGTTGAACAGATTGAGAAATGAATTGGAACACCTTTCTGGTCAAAGAGGTGAGTGGCCCACGTGACTTTTAATTCATCTAAAAACTGATTAAATTATTTAAATTGTACAGAATCCTGTGGGGGTTTCATTGATTTGTACAAGCAACAAGATTTAATTTACAACACCCCACCAGACTACCCCGAAACTTCTGATGTGTCTTGTATTTGGGTCATTTGGGCCCAAAATGGTGGACCCCTTGGCCTCAAATTAATGGACACTGATCACGCTTTAAGCCCCGTTTAGACTCGACGTGAAAGGGGACGTGAACGTGAAAGTGAAACGTTCGACGTGAAAGTGAAACGCTTCATGTGAAAAAAATCGACATGCGTACATGCGTTGTACGTTGTACATGCAGTGACTCATTCTATCCTTCAAGTCCTCCACAATCGGTCAATTTATTTTGTGCTGTCGTTTGAATCAAAATACAAAATATTAAATAGTGAAAAAATGGTCAAACGAACAATCAAAAATGGCAGTGTAGACCACCGTGCTGAACCCAGCAAAAGGAAAGCTGACTTAAAATTGAAATTAGAGAGTGAAATAATTATTTTTGTGCAAAAACGACCTCAGCTTTATTGTACTGAGTCCGT
>JAQIVZ010002266.1:0-22299 GCA_034700945.1 Arrhopalites spinosus
TGACAAGTGTGACACATGATCAGAAAGCTCTTGAAATTCTGGACGAAATGGGGGAATCCAAAGTTGCGGATGTTGACGTGAGACAAGGTCAAGTGGGGTCAAAATGAGGAATTTTCCCAAAATTCCAACATGGACCATCTTGTCCCCAAAAAAACAAACCTTCCCCTCGTCATAATGACAAGTGTGACACATCACCAGAAAGCCCTTGAAAATTTGGTCAAGACAGGCCAATGACATGTTGCGGATGTTGACCTGTGACAACGTCAAGTGGGGTCACATTTAGAAATTTTTCAAAAATTTCAAGTTTGTCCCTCTTCTCCCCGAAAATTCGTGACCTTCCCCTACTCCTAGTGACAAGTGTGACACAGGGTCAGATAGCCCTTGAAATTCTGGTCAAGAGGGGGGAATCAAAAGTTGCGGATGTTGACATGGGACGAGGTCAAAGAGGGTCACTTTGAAAAGATTTCAAAGGTTTCGTCATTTTGATTGTATAAATAGTTTTTTCCCAACGTCACACTCACAAATAAGCTTTAAATTCTTAAAACCAGTTAAATTCTGATTAATTTAGTCATAATTTATGAAAGGAATAGTTAATTGTCATTTTTTTAAATGTATTCACAAGATTTAACTCTTGTAGCGTAACCAAAGTTTGACGGTAGGGCAGGAGCTACGACTTCTAAGGCTCCACCCCTTTTTTATATCACGGTTTTAAGATGACGGTAATCTTCTCCATAGTCCATACTAAAATATTAATTAAAGTAATTAATTAAAGTTCAACTGACGTGTTTTTTAATATTTGCTATTAAATATTATCATTGAATTGAATTGATTTTGACCTTTTTGACTAACGAAGAATTTTGTCTCATTTTATTATCAAAAAATTGAAATTGTTGTCATAACACGAAATATTCCCAATAAGAAAAATTGAAAACAAAAGGCTTCGAATTTATTCCTGTACTAAACACACGCACACCCACGGCCACACGATTAGACCGAGTCCCAAAGCTGTCCTTTGACGATTGTCCATTTGTGCTTCTTAATTGCAATTAAATTTATTAAAATTAAATCTCGTGTTTTAAAGTGATATTATAGTTTCAAATCTTTTTCGTTAGTCTAGTGTTCAAAAAAATTACAAAATGGAATTTTTTCAAGTTGATGGAGAAATGGTGGCCAATGGCGGGATTCCAGTGACGAAATTGGTGTCCAAGAAAACTCCGTTGACGGTTTACTTTGCTGACATTGACTCTCAAGTTGTAAATGGCTACTTTTGTTTTGGTAAAAAATGTCAACTTTTCATTTCAAAATGTCAACAATATTGAAAATGTTCTTTCTTTGATTTTTAGGAATTGATCAACCGGAAGGCTCGGGGATTGAGACTTTGTTGTGGTAAACAAGGATTTTACAATTATTTCATAATTGGAATTACAAAAAATGTAAATGTAGGCATTTGGACTCATCTGGAGGCCTTCTACCTCGGCCAATGAGAGGCGAGATGCTCCGACCTGCTTGGCAATTTCATGGGGCTGAAAATCCACTTGCGGATCGAGATCAATCTTGTTACGTTTGTAGTGCTCTCGGAGAATCCGCTTTTCTGGGAACTTTTTCTTGTTGTGTCTACCTTCTTCAGAATATTGAAGTAATTAAAAATAATTATGATTATAAATTCAAATTTATTAAAATTATGTTATTTATTTCTAGGCCGTCTTTGAAATTCATGGATTCCAGTCCCCTCATGCCTTAAAGGCTCACTCGAAGAATCCTCAAATAAGCCAAATTGACGATAATGGGAATGAAGGTAAACTTATTTAATTTTTGAAGGAAACTTGAAAATAATTTATTGGACAGTTCAAGGGGAAATTGACCCAGAGGAGGCAGTGAGCCAATCAGAGGCTCCAGAGCCCCAAGTTAGTCCGGATCAAATTTATTGTTTGAGTGACGCTGGAGAAGGAGCCATGGCTTGGGAAGCTACTCTCCAAGCAATTTTTCCTGGAGTTCGGGCATTTTATAATCGTCTTTTGTGTGATGCCAAAAGTCGGTTGAGTATGAAGGTCAGTATTTTTTTTAAACCTTTCACCTTTCATTTGACTAATTATTTCAATTAACAGATGAGGGATTGCTACGATCGAATGTACCGACCTGAAAATATGACTGTGGTTGTGACCGGAACGGTCAAAGATCGTGAGCATGTTCTTTCCGTTTTGCATGAATTTGAGGATGATTATTTTGATGGGGTAAAAAAAAGTAAAAATTAAACAAGTTTGAACAGGATTTAATTTAATTAATTATTAGCATCCACATGCACCAGCCTACACAAGACCCTGGGACAATCCCTTACCCCCACTCCAGCCACCCGTAGAGACTTCGGTGCGTTTTGTTCCAAAAAGTACTGGCCGTACCAGGGCTGCCACGGTCTGTTTTGGATGGCGGGGATGTGCTTCATCTGACTGGGAAAAGTAATTAAAATTAAATATAATTAATTTTAAAAGAAATTTAAAATTAATTAATATTATTTGAACAGAGCCATGGCCCTAAAAACACTCACAGCCTACCTAGCGGTGGGTCCACTCTGGGACAAGTTTGTGGCCAAGGGAGAAGCTCATCGAATTTCATGGTGTCAATTAGAATACGCTGACACCTGCTGCCTCATCACCATTCACGGGGTCAAAAGTGACGAAGCTGTCACCCAAATTGCGGTCGAGACACCCACCATCATCACCGCCTTGGCTAGTGGGGGTGGTTTGAATTTGTCTGATATTCGGAACATGGCGGATCGAGTTGGATGGCATTATGTCCGAGAAATGGAGTCAGAACCTTTCCTTGTTCTCGCGTCAGCCATTTCAAAGGCTGAACGATATTGTGCTGGAGAAAAAGAACAAGTTGAAATGAGAATCCAACCGAGACAAGTCTTCAATAAACTCATGGACAAACCATTACAATTCTGGGTTGATTTACTCCAAACTTTTTTCATTGATCAAGGAACATTTTTGACTAAAGTCCTTCCAAAGGTAATTTCAAATTTCCCCCAAAATTGAACACAAATTAATTAATTTTCAAAATTTTAGGATTACGGAAAGGGAGTTCAAGAACAGTCAAAAGAAGGCCCAGCTCAGTCAGAGACGTCAGGTGACATGAATTTTGTGGCGGGTTCTAAACGAGCCTCAACACGACCCAGAAGAAAAGCAAATAATCCTCATGCCGAAGAATCAAATGTAGCTGTTGAGGAAGATGGTCGAAATAGTGATTTGGGACTTGAAAAAACTGACAAGTCCAAACAAGACTCGTCCGTTGAATACAAAGAGGGTCAACTTGAAGAAGCGGTCAAGAGGAATCCATTTCCTTTTGGAAATCATGCAAGTTTTTTTTAAAAAAATATTCTTAAAAAAAATAAATATTAATTGTTTTATTCATTTCACAATTTAGACGGAAGAAATTGAAGACTTTGAAAATCGCTTGACAATGACTGAAGAATTTTTAGGTCAAGTGAGCTCCTCTGAATTCACTTGTATGAGAGTCGCATCGTACGAGTCCGGAAAAGAGGAACAACATCCCTCAATCTCCCTTAAGGATCTCCCTTTTTACACTTACCTGGAAGATCTGGAGTGTTCCTTCATTTATGTAAATTTTTAGCCAAATTTTTCAAAAAACTTTCTTTTTAAATTAATTATTTTTCTTTAGATGACGATGGTAATTGACACTTCTCACCTGGACGCAGTGAATCGTCGCCTAGTGGCTCCAGTGACAGCAGCCCTTGGAGCAATAGTTTGTCCACGACCCCCAGGCCTTGACACGGATGCTGACATCGTAAATCCAAATGAATTTAATCCTCCCACAACCATCACAGACTCACAAGTGTCCCTCGGTTTAAACGGAGAAATGATGCAGAGCATCTTCATCACTCTCATTGTTCGACCACATCAGTATAAATGGGCAGTAGGGATGTTCCATCATCTTTTGTACTCTACCGAATTCTCCATCAATTTCCTCCGATTCGTTGCCACTGAAGCAGCCCGAGGACTTGCTGCCAACTATCGAATGCAAACAGCCGAAGAACCGAATTATGAATGTTTTGAAGCGAGTGAAATTAATTTACATGCTCTCGTCAAATTAATTTACAAGGAAGAATCAAATGCCCGACTTTTTGTGGGGAGACGTCGTTTAGATTTAATTAATGAATTTTTGGCTGATTTTGAAAAAGATCAAGAAACTTGGGATCAAAAAACAAATGTGGCATGGAGAGAAATTGTCGACTCAGGGAAGATTGTCATGCAAATTGCTGGAAAAGTTCAAGACATTGTTGAACAAACTGAAGGGGATCTTGTGAGCCCTTGGAAAATTTTCAAGACTTTGGACAAGAATTTAAAGTAGAATTTAATAATAATATTTAATTAAATAATTGTAAATATTAATTTTTTTAATTTACTTTCTTAGGGCAACGCCATTGACAATGGAAAGTGACTTGATGAAACCGTTTGGAGGTCCGGGGATAGCCCTTAACGTGTCACAATCACGACCCTCTTGTTTGAGTATTGCAATTCCAATTAATCCAAATGATAAAAATTTCCCTAAACTTTGTCTCACTGCTCAACTCTTTTCCATGGCCCAAAAATGGGTTTGGGCTTGTCTCGATGAAGAGGACAATCCAACACCTGTTCTGAGAATGCCCTGCTCTTATGCTAACCTCTTGACCTTGAATCTCGAGTCGAATGATGTCATGGGGACTTTGGAAGCCATGAAAATGATGATGAGAGTACGTTTTTAATTGTATTTTAATTTTTAAATTCAAGATCCATTTTTAATTTTAATTACAGGAAGACTGGCCGTGGCTTCAAAGTTTGTTGACTGCAACTAAACTCATGGTGGTCAATGACCCCGCTACTTTAGAATTGGGCGTTCAGGGCTCTGTGGCTTGCTCTTTGTTGGCTCATTTGAATAATCAAGAATTGGAGACGAGACGGTAAAGAAAGGAATTTAATATTAAATATTTTAATTGTAATTAACTTTTTTATTTACAGGGATTTGCTTGTTGAGAGTCTCAAGGTGACGGTGGAGGACGTGCGTTTTGTAATTCGGGAATATTTGTCAAAACTTTTTGACCCGGATTCATCATGGTACACTCTCGTGTCTCATGGAGCTGAAAAAGACAAACTTGTGGAACGCCTCGAACAAATTGGATTCAAGTTTCAACATGAAAATCTCACTGAAATTTGTACTAACTTGTGAAAATAATGATTAGTTAAATAATTTAATGTAACAACAAGTTTATTTAAATGTAGTTTGGGAAATGAAATAATGGTGGAATTTTAATCGAATAAAAATTTATCATAAAAATATTTCTAATAGCATCCACCTGTGGATGGGTGCGGGTGGGGCCAAATTGATTGGTGAGTGCTGATGGATAAAAATTGTAACAATTTTTTACTGTACCATATAATGGAGAAAGTAATTTGAATAATAGCAATCTTCGAGATTTGTACAACTCCCAACAAGCTTCATTCTTGATTCGGGTTCTACTAATACTCAGATACTCAACGATGCCATCAAACTTGTTGGGAGTTGTACAAATTTCGAGTTGTCAATATGCGAACCTCTGCCCCACTATGGCAGGTGCCTGCTATCTATTTTTTAATGTAAAATTAATTTGTGGCTTTATTTATAACGAGTGTGGAGCTCCTGCTTGGCGTTGGAATTTTATTTTTGACAAGGAAAATTGTGGTTTCCTTTTGATTAATTTACACCATTTTTTACCGCATTCTACTTTCCTATTACATGGCATACATTTTCAATAGGAGTGTCAATATTTTTCCTAATTTTAAAATAAAATTCATTTTCTTATTTAATGAAAAATGCAACACGGGAATTTGGTCCATTTAATTGCCTTCATTTCGGTGGTAAGAAATAGTGAATTTACCTGTAAAATATTGAATTTAATTAAATTTTGATTATTAATTATAATTACCTAATTGTTAGATTGCCTCAACGGCAACAGTGGTTGTAGTAAATTGGACGCTTTTTACAAATTTATGGAATAATGACAACATTCAAGATGAATGTCTCGAAGAAGAAAATAATTTAACAAAATTTAAATCATCTTTACTCAAAGCCTTAGCTCTTGTGGGCTGTACTTCTTTGTGTCAATTAATTGCCAGTTCTGTGGTGCTTGGATCGACGAGTAAAGTAAGTTAATAATTAATTAATTAGTAAATAATAATCATTTATTATTTTCGATTGGCGACTTTCTGTCAATTAAATCTCCCTTTATTTTTACAGGAAGAATGGACAAGAATTTGGTCGTGGATGGTGTTGACGGCTTTGATGGAAACTGTGACCCTTTTGTGTTTTATTAATGTTTCTTCATATCAATCAAAATTATCTCGGGATTGTTCATTCATCATGTCAACTTTGGCTACTTTGTATCTCAACGAATTTTATTTTATTCTAATTATTTTTTGCTTGGTTCATGCACTGGCTATAACTTTATTAATGGTTGTTTATGGTGTTCGCAATTTCAAGGAGAAGGAGTATCCCTTTCATTTGTTGAATGTTTAATTATTTATTTAATACTATTTCATCATTAAAATGTTGTTTTTTAAGTTAATTTGACAAAATAGAATTTTTTGGTTTTTGAGGTGACTAAATAAAATGAATTAAATTATTACGACTTATTAATTACTACGACTTACGAGTAAGTTCGACGCCACTCACTTTGCATTTATCATGAATTTGGAATAAAAATCCAAGAGGCTTGATTTAGAAAATGTTTTATGAGAATCTGAAGAGTGCAAATATTTTTAAAAATTAATAAAAATGTGATTTATTCTCATAAATTTTTATTTCAAGTACAAAAAAAAGGTTGAGTACATAAAAATGGGAGACTGGAAGATCATTAAAATGGAGAATTTTTCCCACAAAAATTTTACAGCTGGCAAGAGGGAGAGAGAGAGAGAGGCTTGGGTGATTGACTCTATAGGACTGGGTCCAAGTCTTATAACTTTTAGTGCAGGAGTGTAGCGTGTAGATTGAAACATGACGACGAACAGGGTAAAAAGAAGTCGGACCACTTTTTCTGTTTAAAAAATCCCAAATGTCTCATCACGAGAGCTCATTTCAAGGTTTTCAGCTTCAATTCCATCCCGTCTTCAACTTGACAGTCCATGAGTTTTGAATTCAAGTCAATTTATTTAGAGTTACAAGGAATTTTAAAAATAAACTTTAAATACTTTCTCAACGCAAATATTAACAATTAACATGAGTGCCCGGTCCACTGTCATATTTGCGAGCAGGTAATTAATTATTTTTATTTTTGTTTAAAATTATTTATATAAATTATATTTAATTTTAAATGTTTCTTTTAAAAGATGCTTGAGAAGAATACCAAATCGGTTTCAATTCACAACTCAAGTAAGAAGTATGGCAAGTCTTCAAAACAGATTTTTGGAGACTTCAGTCAAAGTTCAAGTCGTGATCAATGCAGCAACGACAGCCGAAAAATTACAGGTGTATGCTTTTTACAAACAAGCAATTAAAGGTAAAAATACATCAGACAAACCTCCAGCCGTCGATTTTGAAGGGGCTGCCAAGTGGAAGGCGTGGAGTCAATTAGGAGAGATGTCACAGGTTTCTTAATTAATTTAATTAATTATTAATTTTTATAGAACAAAGTTAATTTTTTTTCAATTTATTTTAATTTTAATTACAGGACGATGCTAAACAGAATTATGTGGACTTGGTCAACAAATTGCTTGAAAAATCGGGGAAAGAACAAGTTGTGTAATATTAATTGTACTTTTAATGTGACCCTTTAGGTACTTTTTTTCTCTATTGTGTACATGTAATTTAATAACTTAGAATAAAGGGTAGAATTATGTCAGGAATTGTGTCTCTTTGTGAATGAATAAAATAAGTTTTTAAATTTTAATTGTTTATTATTAACGTTATTTTCTAAATTAATTTTCAGTACTGAATGTTGATTGCATAGAAAAATTGAAACTGCATGTCTAAGTAAATATTTCGTATCTGGCGCGTTGAGAAATGAATAAGAATTTCAGTTTTCCAGATTTTCACAACTTGATTGTGCATTTAATATCAATAATTTTAAATTAAGAATACAGATTAGGTAAAGAATCCCAAAATTTCATTCTGTCTGTAAATGGTTCAATATTTTTTCGAAGATTTTTATCATTCAGTTGAAACCAGACCATTCCAAACATTGAATCAGTTTGATTGTTTGAAATTTGAGTCCATTCTTCCACTCCATTTGCGTCAGGAATACTTAAAACACGATTAAAATTCATAAATATGCTTTATTAAATTAAATTACATGGTACAGTTTTATAACAAAAAAGTGATTTTTTAAAAATCATTTTTACCCAGTTCTAGCAAATGACACCCACGTTTTGACCACTTGCAAAGAAACCTCCGCCAGGTCATCGTCTAGATTAATATATTTGAAGGGCTCATATGGGTAAATAAATTGGAGTTCATCACCGTGTCCCACTCCTGAAAGTTGTCATCAATTAAATTAATTAATGATGATTATTTTGCCCACAAAAAAACACAGGATAATGGAGGAAACATAACCCTTTAGTGACCTTCAGGGTATAAGACTTGTACCCTGAAGGTCACACTTGTACTAAAAGTGTTTCCTGTCACTCTGTATCTTACCATGCGGAGGATCGAATCCCGCTTTTTTAGCTTCGGCATGACTGACTTGGGGTTCCTTTGAGAAGTAGTAGAAATAAACTGGTTGATATTTCGAGTGGACCATACCAGCAATTCGGGATGGATGTATCCACACCCGGTCACTCAAGACATCCCTCAAACCCACTCTCTGAGTCTCATTGATGTAGTCAGCCCCATTAAAATAAACATTTCGAATCTCTCGAGACAAAGTCCCATTGGGATCCTCCAAAGTGAGAGCATCCTCAATCAAAACTTGAGTCCAGTTTTCATTCAATTCTTTCACCAATTCTGGAGTACGAATCTTAATAATCATAACTTCTTATTACTTACTTAATAACTTACTCAAACTAATTAAACTAAAATATGACTAATTACTAAATCATAAGCGTCTCCAAATTTCTCTCCTGAATTTATTCCATTTATCCAAGGTACAGCGTTAATTCTCCCTTGATTCATCAAATTCCAAGGAGTGTCAATTAAAAACGTGGTTGATAAATCTCCATTCTCCGGAAGTGACTCCCGGGTCAAATCCCATGCAATGTGGGATTTATTTACAGAGGCAAGAAGAGATGCATCCGCATTTCGGAGACAGTCAACAAGAATTTTACTGTCTTCTACATTCGGACAACCAATTTCAGTTCCTAATGCTTTACTCATTATTTCGGGGTTTGTCATAAGAATGTTAGGGATATTCGGACCGAGAGCGACTCCACTTTCTGAAATTGCTCCATGAAATAAACCTGTCGAAAAAATATATACATTAGAATTACCATAATAATTATAACAATCACGTGGTGTATAATTATTGTACACCACGTGATTTTTATTCAAGTCAAGAACCTGCACTCATTGACGAAAGTAAATGGGCATGTACACTAATTGCTCCAGAGGAATTGCTGCGAAATAATGACAATACTAATAATTTTTCTATTCTCTGTCAAGTTGTATTAAAATTGAAGTTACCCAAATAAAATAATTCGTTTTCGATTGCCTCCAAATTTATGGATATTGTCATTCACCCATCTTAGAGCCATGGTTTGGTCTTTGAATGATTGATTTCCAGTGACTGTGCTGTCTCCAGTATTTAAGTGTCCAAATGAGCCAAGTCTACAATTGTCAATTGTGATTTGATTAATGTCACGTGATATATTATTTAAATTACCTGTAGTCCATAAAAACGAGAATGACATCCTCATCCATGAAATAATCTCCACCGTATCTTGTAGCACGTCCAGATTTGAATGCGCCGCCAAATATATAGACCAAAACTGGCAAATTTGGACTCTTTCCATTTTGTGGGAGCTGTAAAAGGACATGGCAGTGATGACAGGCATTAGGCAAAGTTTTGGCTTGTCGTTATTTCCGGCTGAAATTTGGCAGGCAGATAGCTGAGACTCTCCTGATGAAAAAATAAGGCGGTCACTTTCTCGAGTGATTGCCTCCATTGACCTCCAGAGGTTAAAATAGGTATCAATCACTCGAGAAAGTGACCCCCTTATTTTTTCATGAGGAGGGTCTCAGCTATCTGCCTGCCAAATTTCAGCCGGAAATAACGACAAGCCAAACCCCCATGTAATGCCTGCCATGTCCTTTGACATATAAATCAAAATTTTCATTCAACACTGAATTAATGAATTAATATTGACCTTTGGTGTGTAAATGTGAAGGTCAAGGCAGTCTTCTGAACCAACAACGGAAGCAGTTGTCTTATTCCATGCTAAACAACTTGTCCTCACTTTCCCTGCATCAAGGACCCTTGAAGTCCACTTTGGGGCTGGCTCTGGTGGCTGTATAAAAATCCCAATTTGTGAAAATCATTTTATGTAATTTAAAAACACTTTGAAGAATAACCTCAAATCTTGCCGGTACTTTTCCGTAGGGTACACTGTAAAAACTAAAGACCAAAATAATTCACATTTAAATCTTTCATTATTAATTTGATAATTAAAATTATTTGTACCTAAAGTAATTCCGACCTTGTCTTGACTGCTGGACAATTCCTTGTAATCTTCCTTGTTTTATTCTTACAATTGGCGACTTTTTTACTTTGTCACTTCGACTTGTTCCAAATGGAAGTCGTAAAAGATTTGACTCATAGTCGTCATCAAGATGAACAGTTTCATTTTCCAAAGAGAATTTGGGCTCATCCTCTACTTCTTGACTACTTTTACCACCTAATGAAGCAATTAAAATAATTGCCGCTGTCCCCACAATCACAATTAAAAGTATGATTAGAGTATTTTGTTTATTTTTCTTCCGTCTTGCTCTTTCCGATGCAGGAATAAGACTCTGAAATTCTTGGAACCGCTCCATTTCAGAGTCCCTTAATTTTAATTATGTTTCAAAAATTAAATTTATTTAATTAAATTCAACATTACGAATAGACTACTATTTGACGTACTTGAAATTATAAATGACAATTTTTTATTTTGATTAATGTAAAATCATGTTAATTGCCTTATCGTTTCTGTGCTCGTGAAATTGTACTCTTCAGTTCTTTTCCATTCTGTTGGACAATTTGATAAATAATTTTTTTCCTCTTTTTATCTTATCAGTCAATAGAGAATGGACAAATGCAAAATACATTTCATTTTGATGGAGTTCTTTACAGTTATAAAAATTTTCATTTGCCAGTGGTACATTAATTATCCCCAGTACACATTTAATCACAACTAGTGTCACCAAAGATTTTCACTATAAAGCAAGTCTTCGATGACACTAGCCACTTTTATGTTAGGACATGTTGGCAACGATAAAAAAATAAATGGCGTCCAACTCCAACAAATTTCTTAGCATGTTAACAACAGAAATGAACTTTTTATTTTTTGTAAAAAATTATTTTACACAGAAAAAAAACACTTTACAACGATGGATATGTACGTCTATATTGCCTGTCCAATTCATTCTCCAGCAAAATCACTTCCTCCGCATTCCTTGCGATCCTCCTCATCATCTTTCCAGTCTGCATAATTATTTGCATTCTGAAAATAATTAAAAATAATATTTGAATTTAATTCAACCTAATTAAAATGGTTTCAAATTGTACCTAGTCTTCATATGATTTTCTTTTTCATCTGCCGACTCTACATTACACAATAGCCGGCACTCATTGACATTAAGATTTTGATCAAAAATTAATTTCTCAGCTTGTTTATTCTTCTCGCTCGTAAAGCGTTCTGTATTTTTCACCGAAATGAGTAAAGTTTGCTGATAACCCATGAATCTATTGTGGAACTGAAAAAAACCGAAGCAAATTCAATTTATAAAACTACCTGAATACATTTTACAATTAAAATATAATTGTTATTAAATGTGACATCAACTTACAGATTCTGACAAAGCTTGTAATTCTCGAATCTTGCCAAGTCGAGCCTCTTGCATTTTTTTGAAATTTCTTCCTTGTTTGATGAAACCCAAAATTTCTTTTGTGGCCTATTGATTAAAATATTAGTTGCAATATTTTGAAAAAAAAATTCAAAATAAATAAATAAAAAATTAATTAATTGTGATTAAAATTTTACTTTGATGGTATTAATATCATGATATTTATCCACTAAATTTCTTTTATGAAGTGTAGCACATTTGTAACGCCATTCCAATTGTTTTATTTGACGATGTTGAATTTTTCCTTTGTTCATCGCACGTAATTTTACAGCTCCATATTTCTGTCACAAAAATCGTTTGTTTTTAAAATCTAAACCTGCTTTGTATAAATTTCGGCTCACGTTTATTCAAACGGCGTTGAAGTCTTGAAAATAAAAATTAAAACTAACCGTAATAAAATGGTTGCAAATTTCAATAAATTTCTTTTTAAGTAAAACTGCATTGTAAAAGTCCATCCTTGTGGAGGCATTTGAGAGTTCCACCTGAGTAAAATAAATTTAATTTATTATTTAATTTATCATGTAAAATGAAATACAATTAAAACTTACTTGTCCTTGTGCTAAGACCATTTGGAATTCAAAGCTTTAAAAAAGAATTATATTGATAATGATTAGTATTAACTGATTAAATTAAAATGATTGTTTAAAAAAATAATTAACTTACTTGTGAATATTTGCCATTTTAATATCCCGTTGATGAGACAGACTAGCCAAAACAGTAGACATTGACATTGAGACTTCATCTTCTCTTGATTTACATTCAGCCAATGCTTGTTTCAATTCCAATAATTCAGTCCCAATTTGACGAGTTTCATACTCACAAAGAATTTTGTCTTTTCTTAAAGTAAAAAATCGATCCCAAGTTGACCTTGGACAACCCATTGGATTTTGTATGGGGTCATCCAATTCTAACAAGGCGGAGCCAATTTTTTCCCCCAAGTCTCCATTGTCTTGAGCAAACCAACGTAAATTGGGTGCAATGAGAGCTTTTATCATCATGTTTGTCACGTCAGTTGTTTTCTCGTTTTTTAAATTTAATTTTGTACGTTTTCTAAACATTTCGTAAAATAATTTAATTTTATTATTTAAATAATTTAAATAATTTAAAATATTTACTTGTAAAGTCTCATAAATAAATCAAAGAAATGCCCAACTTCCCCCAAATCTCGTCTAAAAGTTCTCTCAAGAATTTTTTCACGGTCGATAACAAATTCATAACGTTTTGTACATGCCTCAACACGGTACAAAAGTTGAGAGGCCAAATTTTGAGAACTTTTCATTGAATCTTGAAGTTTTTTGAGCATTGTTCTGTATCAAAATTTAAATATTAAATTAATTAAAAATAATTTGATTAATATTATATTAATTATTTACGATAATCGACGTTCATCTCCATCCAATTGATGTCGTCTCATGATTTGCTTGACCATTCGAGTCAATTTGATTTCTTCCATGCGAATACACATTTCAACTTTGACCTTCAACTCCCATAATTGTTTTATATGCTTGTCTATCATGTGCATAGAGTCCTGTTTGAATAATTAAAAAATTTGTAGTAATTAAATTAAATATTCTTATTTATAATTAAAATGAATATCTTACACTATTTAATTTAATAACATTTCGAAGTTCAGTCTCCAATTCTTTTTTAAATTCAACTCGAGCCAATTCCAATTCAGCCACTTTTTTATGATACTCTTCAGCCAATTTAAATTCATCTTGATTCCATTCCCATTCCTCTTTAATGAGCATAAATGGAGGTTTTGGAATGTCCTTTTTCAAAATGTCTTCCTTTCTTGTCTCTAAAACACCATCCATCATTACCATCAGAGCTCGTTCCCGGAAGTCATCTTGATGAGCCAGACGACGGGCCTCTTCTTCCTGTCTCAGTCTCTCCATTTCCGCTTTTTCTTCATCTGTCCAAAATTAATTTTAATAATTTAATTGAATCAAATTATTATTATTCTCACCTGTGTAATATCTCTCGAATGGAATCTAGACAAAATAAATTACAATTAAATTAGTGAAATTTAATTAAAAAATATTAATAATAATAACCTCGTAATCATGCACAATAAAAATATTAGCAGCATCTTCCCTGTCGGTCCAAATGGGATCTTTAATTTCCATACTAGAACAAAAAAATTGATAAAACTTGAATTAAATTAAAATTAATATTTAAATATTTATAATTAAATAATTGACTTACTTGAGACCAAAATAGTCAGTGATTTCTCTCAATCGATTATTCCTCTCAGCAATAATTTTCATCTCGGCATCCTTGACTCCCCTCACTTCTTCGTACATTGTGTTAAAATATTCTTTGAGACGTCGGATTTCCGCTTCAATTAAAATCATTTGATTGCGAATGTGATGCCTTGAACTAAATAAAAACAATTTAATTGTCATTTATATTTTGAATTATTTTGACAAAAAAATGGTAAAATACCTTAAATCCAATTGATCATGAATTAATTTATTTGGTTTGATAAATTGACAGAGGAGACTCCCAGAATATAAATTAAGTAAAAATGTTTTTCGATCTTGTTCTTCTTCCTCTTCGTAACTTGTGTCCTCTGCTGTTGATGGCAGGGCAGTGTAATCATCATCTTCACTCCCACTCTCCCCACTCGTGTCATCATCCACTTCGATCGTCTCCAATTCACCCGAATCGGTCGTCACCACAATTTTCTTTTTTCGACGACCATCTCCACCCTCCTCATCTCCATCGCCATCATCATAGTCTAATGCTTGAAGACTTTCACTTCCGGATTTCATTTCAGCTTCGTAAGTAACAATGACTTCTTTGGCGACTCCTTCCGGTGTAGGGATACTAAAATTACTCACGTTGCTAATATTACTCTTGTCCGCTTTAAGGCTCTTTGTTTCTCCGAGGGGTTCCAAGGGCTCAGCGACGGGGACTGGAGTGTAGAAGGCGGCTGGAATGACCCCGTCTGGAGTTGCCACGAGGGAGGCATTTTCTGATCCTTCGCCTTCTTCTCCTTCTGTTGAATTGTCCAGGAGACGTTCTTCCATGGCTTTTTTAAGAGCGTTGGCTGCCAAATTGGCTGTTTGATCATTCTTTTTGGGACTGGAAATTAAGGGTTTGATTGTAATTTAATTTAGTTAATAATTAATATTTTTAAAAAACTGACTCTGTCATAGACTCAGCTGAATTGGGCTGATCATTTCCCATGTCAAGAACAATTTGAAGGACATTGACTGAGGCTGCTGCTCCAATTCGATTAATTTCTTGTTCGAGTGAGTCAATTTTCTTTTCGAATTTTCGACCTTGAATCGTTTCTCGATAATTTTTTGTAAATTCTTGAGAGACGGGGGTGAGAGCGTAGTTACTGATTTCCATGGGGAGTTGAAAGCCATTTATCCGACTTCCTTTAACTTCGAATGAGTCCCAAATCATTTCTTTCATTTTTCGAATCCATTCTTCTCTCTCTTCGATCAGTGTTGTGGCTTCAGCGTCTGCTATGAGACGATCTTTTTTAAATTCTTCCACTTCTCTCTTTTAAATATTAAAAGGAAATTAATTATTTAATTAATTAGTCAATTTAAATATTTTCTTTTACCTCATCTTCATCACTATCTAATTCAAATTCATCCATTTCTAATTTGTCTTCTTGTGGACGTTTCTCATTTTCTTTTAAAAGTTTTCTCATCTGAAATAATTTAATTGTTTATTAGTGTTTAATTAATTAAATACCCGGTAGTTAATTAAATTTTATTTTTACCTCCACTCGAATCCCATTTAGTCCATCCTCAATTACTTGAGTCTCAACAATATATTTTCTTGTGTTGAATTCATTTAACTCATCTTCATCTTTTTTAACTAAAGTCACTTCATCTGTGTGGATTTCTGTAGAGATGATTAAATATTACTTAATTTAGTTTTTAATTTCTGATGATTGTGAAAATTTAAAATGAGAAAATTACAGTTAAAAATTCATTACTTGGGTCATGCTCAACTCGAATGTGATCAAAGACCTGGAATAGAAATTAAAATTGAGTTTAAATTGCAATTAACATTTTTTAAATTTAATTAATTTACCTTCATTTGAGCTGTTCTCACATCCATCATGTCAGCCCCTAAACCAAGAAGCTCCCAATCTGGTTTAGCTGGCTTTTCTCTTAATGATTAATAAAATTAAATTAAAAATTTGAAATTAATTAATTAGTAGATTAAAATTAACTCACTCTAATTTAATATGAACAATAGTACGATCTTTGCCAAAAGCAATTAGTTGACTGCCATTAGCACTAATTAGCCCATCAACAATTCCTCCTTGACCAAAAAAATGGGTTTGTATGTGATGATATTGTACCTTTTGCAGAAAAAAAGAATTTAATTACTTAAATATGTTGACATTTAATTTTAATTCTAAATTAAATTTTACTGTCTCTGGATGTTTTGGTGCTGGTGGTTGATTCACTGTGATTTGTCCGTCTTCAGAAAACGTAAAAAATTTATTGGCTGCCACAAGAATTCGATTCAGATCAAGTTGAAAATTAAAATTAAATTGAAGGTCTGGTTCTTTTAATGATCCTGCTTGCATGTCTTCCTGATAAGAGAATTAATTTGGTTTAATTTTAAATTACAATTAATTTTTAATTGGCAAAATTACTTGAAAAGCAGTCAATCCAATGCCCATGCCTTCACAACTGTAGGCATACATTAATCTTTTAAACGGCGAAAAACATAAAGTGGACATGGGAGCATCAAAGGCAATGGAAGCGACGAGCTCTAATTGATCATTGTCAAGTTTATAATTATTTAAATATGATGGCACTTCATCTTCTAACGTCTTGGTCAAAATTTGTAATCTCAAATCTTTGTAATGGGGTGGGACATTAATGTGCCATATTCTTCCTTGAAATTTTTAATTAAAATTAAAAAATATTATTTTATCTTTTAATTAATTAAATTAATTAACTCACCTGGTAATTCATCATGATCAAGATAAAGAAATTCCAGAGTTGGGAGAGCATACTGCAAAAAAATCTTCCGGGAATTTGTATCACCACTAACCAAAAATTTTCCCCTGGCCATGAAAGCCAATCTGTTAATAGCTAAAATAAAAGTTTAAAATTATAATTTGTACAATTAATTTTAATTTTAATTAGATTACCGCCTTCATCATTCAAGTACCCACGATACATGACTTTAGGATGTTCCAGATTTTGAATGTCAAGAAAAATGACGGAACCTTGATCAGTACCCACAGCCATATAGGGAATTAATGGATGAGTCAATATTGTCATTGCTTTAAATGGAAGATTCCATTTTGAAAACTACAATTTAATTTAATTATTAATTAGTTGCTCAATTGCCACTAAGTGAATTTTTTCAATTTTACCAAAGCCCCAGTTGAACTCTCCCAAATCGAAATGACCCCACGACGACCTGACACAGTGGCTATATAATCTGCTTCTGGCTCAATAAAGCAGGCATACTGAATGTCAGAATTGACAAAATCTGTGACTGAGTAGGTCGCTCTGACCTTTCCTTCGATTGTAATGTCAATTTTCTTGTCCTGGAATGACCAGTTAAAATGTTTTTTTTTTTAAATAAAAAAATGGCAGAATTTAAATTGTCAACGTACTGGCTCACTTAGAACATAAAAAGAATTATTAAGGGTCCTTGTGCCTAGACAGTATGGCAAATATCTGAAAATACTTCCAGATAATTCGATGTGACCCTTCAAAACAATTCCATTGTAGTCGGCTGCTAATATCTAAATTAAATAAGATAATTTTTAAATATTGCCGAAAATTAATAGAGATTAATTTAAATACCAAAAAAATTCCAGTTGACGTTCCAGCACCGAGATACGATTCATAAGGAAAAAGTCCAGTTAATTTTGAATTGGGTTCATAAACAACTGGACCAATTTTGACGAGAGCTTTGTCTGTAATATTAAGCTTATACAAATTCCTTTGAGTGTCCAGGACAAATAATTCCCCAACATTTGTCCACGTCACGGACACAATCTCAATGTCACTTGCAGCTCCTCGTCTAACAATTTAAATTAAATTAAGTTCACAAAATAAAAAAAATTAATTAAATATTAATTAATTAATTTAAATACCTCGGATCAGATCGAAATGGACTTGCTTGATTGGCTGGTAATGAGATTTCAGTTCGAATAACATTATTTTCTGTGAATGCTTGAAGTTCATAAAATGTTATGTGACTTGTTGACCATTCTATCCAGTAATTGTCAAAGGCATTGCTAAACATGAAATTGATAATTAATTATTTTTTAATAGTAATTAACGTCAATTTAATTACCTGACAACTAAGTCTGATTTAATTGAATGTTCTAAACTGTTGACAACAAGAAGTTCTTGCTCTTGAGCCCATCGCCATACCGAGACGGTGAATTCGGGTACTCCTATTTATACACAGTGAATTTTTAATTTAAATCTATTCTTTATTTAATTATTATTTAATCTCAATTAACTTTTTGTAAATCATACCCACAAGAACTAAAAGTAAATCTTTTTTGGTAAAACGAACGGCACGGTACTCGAACTCGGCACAGCCTAATTAAAATATTATTCCATAGTATTTTATTTAAATGGTTATGTATAATAATTAATGAGGTTGATAATTAAAAAATTAACCTTTTAATTCCGCCATTAAAGTCTCCGTCACATCTTTACTGTCAAATTTGTAAACGAGAATTCTGGGCTTTCTCGTGGTCTCTGCAAGGGCATAAGTCGAAATGGCTGGATTTCCTTCCAGAATTCCAATTCCGTCAACTTGTGGACGAAACACATGAATCACTTCCGCTTTCCCTGGGACCGTCGTCAGTGTTAAATATTTTATGTGACAACCGGAAACATACGCAAGGGTCTATAAAATTTACAAAATATATTTATAACATCAAAATTAAATAATTAAATGATCACACCTGTTCACAAACAGTCGTCACAAGGAAATTTGGTTGACCAACTCCTCGAATCCATTTTTGAAACCCGTCATCAACATTCCTGTAAAAAAAACAATTAAAATAATTAAATTTATAATTCAACCAACTTGATATACCAATTAAAATTATTTTACCATGCTCCGTCTGTATTTACAGTCAGACTTGCATTATTATTTGTCCCCTGTGAGTTCCCAGTTTTTGTCACCATTTTGTGTGCTTGTAAATATAATCTTTAATTTATAATTATATTTTAATTATAGTTTAAAAAAGAAACTTTAGAATTATGAGCAAAAAATTCATTCTTTTTTTCAACTTGAGGGTCTTTTACGCAATTATAAAGTTGATTCACAAGATCTTGTGAAGAAAGCCGACATGCGACAGGTACTCTAATTGTTTTTTTTACATTAAATCAATTTTTGCGTCATCTCCATGGTGACGACTCGTGAGTCGTCACCGGAAGTAGCTCTTAATTTTTATTCATGTTGTAGAAAATCAGGAAAAAAAGAGAAAAAAATCTTACAATATTTTGGCAATGCCAAGCTCCATGGTCAACTTTTTTAAGCTTTCTCTCTATTTGCGTCAGAGGAGGGTGGAGGGTTTTGTGGATAAATCGCCACATTTTCGGCTCCGAGTGTTGCTGCCACTTGTTGATAATCCAGTTGAGCGATTTTCTCAACTAACAAGATGAAATTATTCTACTTGAATGGGAATTTGAGCCTCCTCCACAAAAGAAGAAATTTCTCTTTTCTTCCTCATTGACAAATTTTCAATTTTACAATTTCACGGCCAACAGATTTTCACTTGAAACTGTTAAAAATGTATAATAGACTCCCCTAGTAAATAAAACTCGGCAAAGTATTTTTTTTGCAAAAAAAGACTAGGCTAAAATAAATTGCAAAATGGGATGACGCTTGTATGAAATTCAATTTGAAAGTTTTGGTCATAAATAATGAGACTGTCAAATAATTGACAAATAAGGCAATTCTCCCTGATTCAATTTGGATTAAACTTTCCATTTTCACTCTTTTCTCCATGTCTAAAATTAGCTTTCTCTTTTGACTATAAAAGTAGCCAAAATTCTCATTGCCCTAGTCAGTCTCTTTTTGCTCTTCTTAAGAGTACGTGAAAGCCAAGCAGAAAAAGAAAGTCTTGAGATCAAAAGAAAAAACTTTAAAAAATTCAGCTGAAATTTAAAAATTTTAAAAAAATTAACAAAAATTATTAGGCAAAGGAGAGAATAATTTACAAAAAAAGAAACTGGCTCCTGCAATGAAGAAAATTGGCTACTTGGCCCTCTTAACTTTCGTGTTCGCTGTAGCCTCTCTAAATCAACGTTTGGTTCGGTCAGAAAGTTTGGCGGAAAACCGCCATCGTTTCTCCCCATCTCGTCTATCCTCTGAAAGACTTGAAGACAAGGATTTGAGTCAGAGTAGAATTGAAGGAGAGAGAGGTCAATTTCGTAGTCGCTTGACCCGTGTCAATGAAGACAGAGACACCCGTTTCAGTCGTCAATATGGTCCACAAGAGGAAAGAAAGTTCCAAGAGTCCTTGCGTAGAGTCCGGGCATCCACAGAAAGGGAAAATGTTATGAGTAGACGAGAACGGGGTGTCTTGGATGCCCGCAGAGAAATCCCCGAACGAGTTGCCCGTCAAGTCCGAGATTCCGAAAGACGTCTTGTCCGTGTTGATAATGTTGAGGAGAGACGAGCCCTTGATAGTAGAAGAATGGCGACCAAGTTGACCTATGCTGGCAATCAAAGGCGACTTGTTAGGTCAAGGTCAGTAGATGAGAGACGTAGTGTCAGAGTAGAGGGAGAACGGGATAATTTAAATCGTCGATTGGTTAGGTCAGCAAGGTCAGTAGAGCGAATGGAAGAAAATGAGAGGAGATTGGTCAGGGAAGAAAGTCGGGAAGAAAGTAGACGACTTGTGAGGTCAAGGGTTGATAATGACGATAGAGACAGTCGAGTCAGAGATGAGAGTCGTCGTTTGGTTCGTGAGGGAGAGAACAGGAGGTTGGTGAGGTCAGAGGAACGAGTTCGAGATGCCAGTAGGCGATTGGTTCGATCATCTGAAGAACGAGTGAGGTCAGACGAGCGAGTTCGCGAAGACTCATCCCGCCGATTAGTTCGTGCTGATGAAAACCGTCGTTTAGTAAGATCAGAAGATCGAGTGAGAGACGAAACCCGCCGCTTAGTCAGGTCAGAAGATCGAGTCCGTGATCAATCTCGCCGTTTAGTGAGGTCAGAAGATCGAGTGAGAGACGAAACCCGCCGTTTAGTCAGGTCAGAAGATCGAGTCCGTGATCAATCTCGCCGTTTAGTGAGGTCAGAAGATCGAGTGAGAGACGAAACCCGCCGTTTAGCTCGTACTGATGAAAACCGCCGCCTGGTAAGATCAGAAGATCGAGTTCGTGAAGATTCAGCCCGCCGTGTGGTTCGAGACGAAAACCGTCGACTAGTGAGGTCAGAAGATCGAGTGAGAGACGAAAGCCGCCGTTTAGTGAGGTCAGAAGATCGAGTACGAGAAGATTCAGCCCGTCGTGTGGTTCGAGATGAAAACCGCCGATCCGTAAGAGTAGAAGAATCCCGTGATGAAAGCCGCCGTTTAGTCCGAGAAGATGAAAACATTATGAGAATTGAAGCCAAACGAAATGTCATGGACCGAAGATCCTTCAATGGAATGGAAAGAATTTCAGTCAACGTAAGACGGGAATAATTTATAAATTTTCTGCGTTTAAAATTATTTAGTATTAGTACAAGCCAATTTAATTTAATTTTACAGGAGAAACTCGCCTTCATGGACCTGCCCTCAAAGAACGAGGATGGCTTTGGTTGGAATCAATTGACAAGCGTCTTTTTTGGTGGGGCTGCCCTTATCCTCATGTACACTCAACACAAAAGTCCCAAATTGGCCATTGACTAAATAATCAAAAATTTACATCTCTGGTCAGTTGTCAATTGTCAATCCAATTAAAATTCTCTGTCCAAATTCCAGAGAAATAATGGTGACATGGTATGCTTTCAATATCCGACCGAATCTCAATACAATTGTACTTTGTACACGTAGACAAATATAGCAAAAGACTTTAATTTTCAAAGAAAAACATAATATTTTGTATAGCTATTGTAGTCATATGTAGAAGCAAAGCTAGTCAGTCTAGAATTTTGCCTCTTGTCAAGGGTCAAAAAATTAATAAAAACAATTTTAGAAATTAACTTAGATGATTTTAAATATTTAGATGTAGAATTTAATCAGTATTTAGATAAATTCGTATTTAAAAATCACAT
>JAQIVZ010002267.1:0-22294 GCA_034700945.1 Arrhopalites spinosus
ATTCTTGATCAAAATTGTCTCATACTATATTTGATCGAAATTGTCTCACTATTCTTGATCAAAATTGTCTCATACTATATTTGATCGAAATTGTCTCACTATTCTTGATCAAAATTGTCTCATACTACAAATTGTCTAATACGATTCTTGATAAAAATTGTCTCATACTACAGTGGCAAGAATTGTCTCATACTACAACGACAAAATTGTCTAATACTACAATGATAACGATTGTCTGATACTACAATGACAAAATTGTCTCATACTACAATAACAAGAATTGTCTCATACTACAACGACAAGAATCGTCTCATACTACATGGACAAAATTGTCTAATATTTCAATGAAAAGAATTGTGTCATGTAGGATGTAGTATTTTGAGGTCGCGATAGCAACTATAATACAAAATTGTTTGCTGTGTAATTTTTGGGGTATACTATTTTATTAGAATTACTCCTTCAGTTAGTAGTCAGCCATTGTGTCCGCCAAAAAGCAGATGATACCTACTCGCCTTTCAGTTTTGGTCATGAAGAGACTGCAGTTGGATTCCCTTTTGTATCAGGTATAATTTTGCACAATCTCTTTTAAAAGGTTATTTTAATCTTATTGTTGTATTTGCTTTATTTGAATACTAATTTAATTCTAATCCTATTACTTAGACGCGGCTCATTTTTCTCTGAATCGGACTTTGACTGTTGCGTACTACCTCTTTAGATGAATTTCAACTGGCTCATACTATTGCTTCAACTGGATGTCTACTGCCTCATTCTATTTCTTCAACTGGCTCATACATTATAAATAATATTCAATTGTTTTATGTTGTAGTATGATATAAAATTGATTTTTATCATTATTATAATTACAAAATTAATTTTTGAGTCTTCAAATAAATTCATTTGAGGATTCATATTAATTGTCACAATTATTTAATCTATGCCGAGCATTAAATTCCTCAAAATGCATAGCATTAAATTTATAGACGATAGCACTAAGTTTTAAAAAAATGATAGCATTAAGTTTAGCATTAAAATAGCGTTAGAAATTGGGAAATTGAGAGCATTACGACAACATTACCTAATGTTATTTTAATGCCCTAGAAACAGTTTGCTGTTAGTGCTATTTTAATGCAAAGTCCGGGAGTGTGTATATGTTAAAAATGTTTCGTCTTTATAAATTTAAATTGTAAGCTCTCATTCTCCTTCTGCACTTGATGGAGTTTTTCACATTGCGTCATTGAAATGACGATGAAGGAAGGAAAGTGAACAGCATGATCCTGATTGACTTTAATTTATTCAAATTAAATTACACAATTTAACTTTTTACTGTAATTCAGAAAAAAGAATTTACTTCAGTCACGTCCAGCAATCTCCAGTTAATTTAGCTAAGTCTCCAACATTATATTTTGTGGTTAAAATTCACTTTGTCGGGGAATTGCCATTTTTGCAGGGGAAATATACTTTTTTGCCGCTGTAAAATTTGCCGGGGAAACGTCATTTTTACCGGGGAACTGTCATTTTTGCCGGGGATACTTATTTTTTTGGTGGGCTGAATTTGCCGGGATTTTCTATTAATTTGCTGCGGCTTTATATTTACCCCTGAAAAAAATGTAATTAAAATTAAATTTATTAAAATCAGCAAAACTCATTCAAATATAGGTCCACTGTGAAATGAATCCTCGTCCATTTTGTTGACCATTAAAAGTTTCTCTTTAAAATTCTCTTTGTCATTTTCACATAATTGAATAAATTTTAAAATGGTGAACACCGCCATCTTGAAGAAAGTGGAGGCACTGTTTTCCATTTGGAGTCAACTTTTTTTCCTCACTCCGTACACTTGGGACTCATTCTTGGGATGTCCCCAATTGGGTGGAGGGAAAAAACAAATTTGTGGGTGGACACTGAGCAACCTCCTCTATCTCCTCCATGTCCTCACCAAACTGGCGGGAAATTGGGAGGAAATGGAGCTGACAGAATTTTTCAAATTGACCTACGTCTCTTTTACATTGACAACCACAAGTTTTACAAATTCTTTTTCTTCGACGCCTAAAAGAATTTCCTCTGTTCTATCGACAGTACCAAAAATTCACAAAACAAATTCAAGGTCGCTTTCTTATTTATAAAATTTTGACACCAAAACTAATAAATAATAAGAGTCATGTGACATTTTTTATATCGTGTAGACGCATTTGGAATGAAGAGCGGCAATATTTCTAAACCAATTTTTATGAAAGATGATTTGATTTACATGATCTCCACTGGGATTGCAGTCGTATCCTTGATGGCGACATTTGTAGGAAATTTGACGAGTCCAAGTGACCCCATGTACCTCTCATCATTAGCCGAAAATCCCGGGACTCTTAATCCCATTCTGTTGATAATTTCGGCCCTTGCTGTGGCTCATGTACATGCCATGCATGGAGTGACGTTAACCATTTGGGCAGCTGTTTTTGTGCCGTATCTTTTTCGCATGAAAGAAATTGTTTCGGAATTGAGGTGACTTTTTAAATTTCCCCCCTTCACTTTCAATAGTCTTTAGTCTTTATTAATTTTCTTCATTTTTTGTAGAATTGGGGAATCAAATTATTGGACAAAGGGTCATCTCCGTTGTCCTCACAATTTCATGGGGGTCTATCGAAGTCTCCAAGTCCTTCAGGGAAGATTGAATGACGTCACAGCTGCTACGCTCCTTGTCGTTGAAGTATTGGTCATTTTTATCACAGTTGTCGCCAGTTACATTACCTTCCGAACGGAAGAGACAGCGATCGCCATCTTTTGTATAGTGGTGGCAATTCATACCTTAGAACTCACATCCATTGTATTTGGAATCTCTGCATCTATTTATGTCAATAGTGGCCATGTTTTGGAGTCATGGAAGAAAAAAAGGATGATTAGAAGACGAACGTGGTTAGCCAAATGTTTGACCTCGACAAAACTCATTCGATGTGTAGTCGGGTCATTCTATTTCATTGACAAGAGTCTCCTTGGTACTGTTTTTGAAATCATTCTGGAATATTTTGTCAATGCTTTAGTCACTTTTTAAAATATATTTTCATTCTATTTCAAATTAATATTATTCTAAAGAAAATATACCAACACATTCTATTTTATTTAATTATTGTGATGCTCACAAAAGTCCCAAAATGAAAAAAAAAATTTGGTGACGTCGTAGACTTTATTGAATGGATTTCATTTTTATGAGGAACCAAGAGGATTAATAATTTTTATATGTAGAATTTTTATTTTTATTTTAATATTTTTATTTTCAACTCACTCACCCCCCCCCTCTCTCCGATATCAAATATTAAATTCATTCATTTTATTTGAAAAATAATCACAAATTATTTCAAACTTTGTCCATCTTTCTGTCCTTTGTCCAATTTTTTTTTAGCAATCAAATTGAATAAAATATTCGTCTTGACAATTCCATAAATTATAAAATTTATAATAGTTAGGTTATTTAATAACTTAATAGTAATAACGTATTAAATTTTAATTAATAAAATGATAAAAATTAAATATTTCACATAAAATCATGCACTAAAATATTTACTATTTAAATGAAATTTTGGGTTCTAAAGAGTCATAATCTTCTGAATTGTCAATAATTGTATTTGTTAAATTTAATTCTTTATTAGGATCAAGTGGCTCAAAATATTTGTTGACATATGACGCCGACACCCCCTCCAAATTTGGGGGATTCCACTGCGGCTTTTGATCCTTGTCCACTAGTAATGCTCTCACCCCTTAAAAATTAAGGAATAAATAAATAAAATTATTAAAAATCTCAATTAAATTTAAATTGTACCTTCAAGCAAGTCAGTAGTCTCACAACATCTTAAAGCCACTCGATATTCCATTTCAAGACAATTCCTTAAATTCATTTGACTCCCCAAATTAAATAATTCGTGTGTAATTTTCAATGACGTGGGTGACATTCTCTTTAAAATCTCTCCAATATTTTTGGACCAATCAGAGCCTTCTTTCTCCAAATTTTGTACGATTTCTTCAACTGAATTCCCGCCAAAAATCTTTTTAATTTGTGACACTTTCCCTTCCAAACTAAACATTTTTTTAGAGTCGGGGGAAGCGTCTGTGTAACTTTGTAGAATCTACAACACAAACAATTTAGGGTCAATGACCTTCAAAAAATTGTCAAAATTCAAATTTGGCGCCCAAAACAACTCCTACCTGTTCAATAGTCGACTTGGAAGGATTTTGCATAGAAATGAGATCATCAGTAAAATTGGGGAGTAATTGACTTGGACACATGTGAGTACCAATGCCAACTCGGAGGAGGTCACTCCCCTTCAGTCTGTGACCGGTCAAGCCCAAAAACAAGCCTAGCTGTTGACCTCCCATTTTATGGGGTAGGCGTGGAAGAATATGGGAGGTGCCAACATCGGGAAGGAAGCCAATGGCCGTTTCGGGCATTGCCACAACAGTATTTTCAGTAACAACCCGATAGGACCCATGAACAGAAATACCCACACCCCCTCCCATTGTGACCCCATGCATGAGAGCAATGTACGGGATTTTTAGGCGGGATATAATCCACGGGAGGGTATACTCTCCTCGGATGCTTTCCGGGTATTGATTGTCACCAGAGGAGACTGACGCAGCGATAGATCGGACGTCTCCTCCAGCACAAAATCCTTTACCTAAATAATAATCTGTACAATATTAATTAAATTTATTTAAATATTTAATTATAATTTACCTTGTCCCTTGATAATAATGATTTTTTTTGAATTTTGCCATTCCAATAAAATTTTAGAAATATTTTCAATCATAGAAAAACTCAAAACATTTAAAACTTTGGGACGATTCAAAGTAATTATCCCAATCTCATTAATAGATTCTGTTATGACCTCATCTTGTCCAAGTCCATTGACAGTTGAAAGGTCACTCTGGTGGCGATTTTGAACTCGTAAAATTATTTTGAAAGGGGAAGAACTAAGAATTCTCTTTGGAAGGAGCGGCATTTTAAAATTAATTTAATGCCCCTTCTGGCTCACTTTACACTTAAAATGTCACATGTTGCAAATGCAAAATATTTTTTGCAAATGTGCAAAATAAAAAAATATTTATATTAAAAATCCTCTGGACTGTCGCAGACGGTACAGAGGATTAAAAAAACTAAAGAAATATTTTGGCTGTCTTTTACAAAGGAAAAAGTCACTGAGGGAACTCTCTCTCTCTCTTTCTTGGCTGATGGAAAGGAGGAGGAGGGGGGCCGGAAATGAAGGTTGTTGGATAGTCATGGTCTTATATGACGTAACACATTTTTGCTTCTAACACGTGCGGCACACTTTTCTTTGTAGAATTGGATCTCTGTGTGGTTTTTTGTACTCTTTTGGATGTTGTCTAATTAAAAAATAGGAAAATGATGGATTGTTGACTGACATTTATTTGTTTTTGACATGCCAAATATTTTATTATTGAACACTGGCTCAGTCAAAGCAAAGTTAAGCTCTTTATTTTAACTCGTGCACAATTCTCCATTCGAAGAAAAGAGACAAAACAAAAATATTTTTTTATTGTCTTTATTAAATAAACAAAAAATTAATTGGGGGAAATAAAACAAAAAAACGAAATTATGAATTTTAATTTTACTTTGACGAATTCAAAAATCTTGAAAATTATTTCAATATGGATACATTTGAAATGGAAGGGAGACGAGAGAATAATAATAATTTATTTAAAATAATTAAGATAAGTAAGAAAATAATTTATTTTATTAATAACAAGCTCTTAGAAATAAATACAGTTTGACTGTTTTAGGGAAGGTCATGAACATGAATTCGCAATTCGCCAAAATAGTTGCAGAAAACTATCGTCATTTTTTTGCAATATTTGCAAATATTTTAACATTGACTTTTTTGGAATTATTTGTTCTAGAATAATTTAAACTCATTTTTCACATTAAAATTTAATGTTAAACTTATTTGAAAAAATTATTGCACAATTTCGTTATAATTATGCATATTTACCTATTAGCCATTCACGAAAAATTCTAAGTATCTCAACTAAAAATGACGCCGACCTTCAAAATTTTAGGTCAGTGATCATTTGCACTGTTCACAAATTGCAAATTAAAGTTAAAAAAGTTTAAAATCAAATTTACTTTTTGGCAATATTTTGTCATTTAAAAAGTATAAAAATGTCAAAATCATTCGTTAATTTACAGTATTCATTATTTTAGTGTTGAACGAGAAGCCATTAAAATTAATTTTTTAAAAATAACATTTTTTCTGGTAAATAAAGATCAAAGGTCAAAATGAAATTAATTATTTTCTTCATTTTAACAGCAAGTGCTACAGCTCGATTTATTTTGAATTCATCCCTTCAAAGTTAGGCAAAAATTATTTTTAACTAACATTTAAAAAATTTAATTTAAAAAACAATAAAATTATTGTTTCAGTTCATTTCAACGCTACCGAATTTGAAGGGATGCCGATACGCCATTCTGAGGCTGGGGAGTATGACTACTACATTTCCATACGTTTTGTTAGTTGAAAAAAACTAAAATTTATTGACTCCAATGTCAAAGTTCAATTTGTAAAATTTAATTGTTGGAATTTAGATGCGTCAATCAGAGGCCATGCTGGCATGTTCACAAAATCCAAATTTTCAATTGGCGGCCATCACCACCCAAGCAGAAAATGATCTTGTCGAGCAAGTTTTGACTTCTCAATGTAATCTAACCTACAATTATTTAAATATTTTTAATTTTTTGATTACAACCATAACGTCCTTCCAAGATATTGCATCGGTATGGACATCCGGGACGACAAATGAATTTTTCCGTCAAAATTATCGTTGGATGTCCACAAAAAAATTGATTCATTGGACAAATTGGGCTCCAGGTCAACCATTTGACTTCAAACGAGGTTTTAAAAAATGGGATTGGTCACCATTTGGAATTATAATTAACCGTCATTCTGGATTTAAATGGGAATTAAAATTTGAACATTCATTATATCCCGCCATTTGTCAACGAAAAATTTTCACATAAACTTGGTTAAATAAAATTTTAATATTATTTTCTTAAAATCAATCACAAAATTCACAGAGGAGAAAGGGAATAATCTCAAGACAATTATTATGTTATACATTAAATTAATTGATACATACAATTAAAGATTATTAAAATTAAATCTGCACTACTTTTACTTTATTTGCATTCAATTCCATCGAGATTACATTCATAAATGGTCAAATAATTTTGAGAAAATATCACAGGGTTTGGAAAGGAAAGATTGGGCTGGGCAATGTTTCCAATGTTGCCAAAGTAGAACTGAGGAGCATTGTCTATCAATGGTTCTAAGGTGACCAGATGTCCTCTTTTTGGACCCCTTGTCCGATGTCCGAGCATGGGTCTAACCCGGACATGACTCCATTGGGAAAAGTTTACAAATTATTATTTGAACCTTTAATTGAAAGTACCTAAAATTTTAAAAATAATTTGAGGAGGAAATTAGTACTTGAGCCACTTAGACAACATGAAAAATTTTTGTACGGAGAACGGGATCACAAAATTATTGGGGATAGTGATTCGGAAAACTGATTTGGGCTTGAATTATTTTACATTTTCCATTCTCTCTTCCCTTGGAGTTTATCCGCCGAATTTAATGTGTCCACTGGTAAAATTTGGATAAATCATAGTGAGTGGCGTCACCGGGTGTTTTACTGGTGGCTGGGTAACTTAATTGGGTACACTTTATGACGCAATGGGCATTTTTTCAGGCCCTGGTTTCGGTTGAATATGTCAAATTTTATCACCTGGCCCCTCACACTATGGCGGCAAGTTGACTTGATATTTTGGGCTGTGACTCTCTTCATAATTCACGCGAAAGTCAACAATTTTTTAAAATGAATTTTTCGTTGGGATTTCACGATATGATCAACTAAACCATGTGCTACGACTGCTTTGGCTCCAATTGTGCATTTCAAGTTGCAGAATTCTGCAACTTTTTTTTATGTTTTTAATTAAAAACGAAGATTAACAGCTATTGTCATTTTTACAAGTGAATAATTTTACCCGCCTCTCCCCTAAATGTTGATTCATGTCAACACAATATTGTCAGTGTCATTTTTTTCCCCAGGGAAAATGTCAAAGCTTTATTTGACAAAAAAATTTGAATTTCTTTTAAAAAAGTAAAAAGAGTTTCTCCCAACTGATAATTATCAGTAGGGAGAAACTTTTTTTTAAAAATGCCAAAATATTGTTTAAACAATATTTTGGTTGTACTGATTATTAAATTTTTTTTAAACTGACTTTCATTTTGGAGAAACTAACAATTAATTTATCAGTACTGACAGTTGTTTTTTTCTCCAAAACTGACCGTTCATTTATGCAGAAACTGACAATTAATTTTTAAATACTGTTAATTATATTTTAGCCAAAAAAAAAAACTGAAAATGATTTTACTTTGGGTACTCCAATACTTGTTCCTTTTTTAGGGTGCCCGAATTTAATAAATTTTTGAATTCCATGTCTACGAGTTAGTTGCGTGCTGGGTCAATCCACCTAAAACCAATCCACCTAAACCCATTTCATCTAAAGCCAATCTACCTAAACCCAAAATACCTAATGGACACAATACCTAATTCCAAAATAAAAAACGGACAATATATCTAATTTTTTATACTAGACTACCCCACAGTTTTTGAAAACCCATTCATTATTTAGCAAAGTATTTCATAAAAATTCCAATCATTACTGGGTACTAGGATACAATTTTATGGCTGTATTTTTTTACAGATAAATTTTTCCAATAGATTCCTTTGAAATAAATATTATTTTTAAAACTTAACATGATAACATGGACAGTACCATGCCTTCATGCAATGTTTTTCTCATGTCCTCATGCCTTAAACGTTTCCCTTTGTCTCAAGGGTTAATTCGCTTATCAGTTCGGAATGGAGTTCCTAGGACTAAGGACCCAATTTTAAAATTAGCTCAACGATTCTTCGTACCTTTTGTAATTTCAACTCCATTCCTTGTATAGACGTGGACGAATAAAAAAAGTTTGATTAATTTTATTTGTAAAATGATGACTTTTATTTGCAAAAATATTTTTTACAAAAAAAGAATATTTCTTATTTGCAAAATAATCATTTTTATTTAAAAAGTATTGAAAAATAATTATTATTTTTATATTATATATATTTTTATATATTATTATTGATAAGTACTAAAGGAATGCTATGCGAGTGCTGAATTTCATAAATCGAAATCCTTGGTCATCAAGACTAAATGTACGGACCAAGATTCGATAGCAGAGCATCCCTTTAGTACTTTCATTTGATATTCAAACTTTGACAGGTCAACACCTACTCTCACAAACCCTCAAACTCATTCCTCAGACAAGGTTAGACATTTACATAATTTATCTCTTTTCTTTTTCATGGTATGTCGCACTGACGAGTCCTAATGAGGACGAAACTCGAGTCTACGGCTCTATTTTATTTATTTTTATTTTAGATATTATTTTTAGGGCGATTATTATTTGCCCATTTGTGAATTTTACAATTTCTATTATCGCCATGCGCATTTTGTGAACTAAAAAATGTCAACAAACAAGGACAATAAAAGAACATGGAGATTTGTCCAGAGGTAGAAACGAAAAACAAACTTTTCAAAAGTTAGAATTATATAAGTAACTAACTCTAAAGTCCCTGAATCATAAACAATTCTCAATTCAATGTTTCTAATTCTGCGTTTCAATCTTGAAAAACTTAACCCTTATCTATCATTTTCCTCTGATTACTTCCACATTTAAATTACATTTTTTTGAGAAATATTTCAAACTAAAATTTTCCTTAATCAGGATTTGACTCCATTGGGATTCCCAATTTGGAAAAATTTTACAAATTATTCAAAGTTTAATTGACAGTGCCTAGAATTTTAAAAACAATTTGAGGAACAAATTATTACTTGAGCCCGTTAAATTACTTGGAAAATTTTTGTACCGAGAACGGGATTATAGATTGTTGGGAATAATGATTCGAAAAACTGATTTGGCCTTGAATTATTTCACTTTCTCCATTCTTTCCTCCCTCGGAGTTTATCCGAGGATGAAAATTGCGGGATTTCGACCTTTTTAATTTTATATGAATCACTAATTCTGTTCTTTGTTGTTGCACTGAACTTTTACGGTATTTTTGTCATTCTGGCCTTCGTGGATCATTGTAGTCATCTTTTGGACTACCACATCAAAGTCCTCAAGTAATTTTTTTTGCCCTTGCCCAATTTGAATTTAAAACCTTTGTTCCAAAATGAATTTTGATGATTGTTACAGGTCAAAGGAATTTATAGTGGGGGACGTTGGAAAAGAATTTGAGGACTGGCGGAAGTTGGAGTTTTTGTTGAAATTGTTTAATCTCGTCTACGCCTTCCCTATTTTCGTTCACAAACAGGATCTCATTCTTGCGACTACCACTGGTCTGTTTTTTGGGACTAGAATTCTCACTTTGTCAGGGCACGTCCTTCTTGTCGTCATTTTCACAGGAATTGGTATTTATTGTATTTTTTGCTTTGTCATTTTATTTGATCAAGCATTTTCTTTGCCAATGAAGATGGCGGAGTTCAAGGCGGGCATTTTGTTGGCTAGTCAGCGCCTACGCTGGGAAGAGAACCGGAAGCTGATGAGACGGAGGGTGGAGTCGATGGAGAATGTGGGGATCAAAGTCGGGAATTTTTATACCCTCGAACGAATTTCGACCCTCAATTTTGTCGATTTTGTTACCCAACAAGTGGTGGGTCTCCTTCTCACTTTCCAGTAGAAAACATGAAAAAAGCGAGGAAAAGATTTCATAATGAAACAAAAAAAAATCTGGACAAGGAGATGCAGATGAGGACAATAGAACTTAATTGAACGTAAGATTCTACTTTTTTGAATAATTACGACTCTATGCTCATAAATATTAAAATAAATTTTGCTCTTTGAGCCTTTCTCCAAGCTTTAACAAAATAATTCGTATTCACCACCTAAATGCCTGACCAATGTCTAGACAAAAACAATATTTTTCATTTAGTTTTGGTTACAAAAATGGAATTTTATTTATTTCCCGTTTTGTCTATCTCCCGGTAAAAATTCGGGTGGGACATACACAATTTCTCCCACTGGGACATTCACAATTTCTCCCGGTTGGTGAACCCTGTTTCCCGCAGCGGACCCAACGCAGTATATTTGTCGCTTATATCTGTAGGTATTATAATGTCCTTGAAATTATTTCAAATTAAAATTCATAGAGAATGAGTTACATTTCAAAAATACGTTTAATTTATTATCACGATTTGTATTTATTACTTAATTTTATTAATTTGATTAATATTAATATCAATTAGAGTATAAATAAGTTTTATGCAAACTCTCCAACAAGTTTTGAGCTTGCAAAACTAATTTTTGTCCATTTGGCGGGACTTTTAATTTATAAAATTCAAGGGCTTCCTCCTCCATTTTTTTACATGTCAAAACATGTCCAGTAAATTCATCTTGCAACATTTTATCCTCATGATTCTCCAACAAGACAGTGATCACTTGACTAATACTGTACAACATGGACCCTAAAAATTGCGCCAAAAATTAAATTAGCGCCTGCGCCATAATTCAAATAATTTAAATAATATTTTGAGTTCACCTCTATCAGTAGACAGACCCGGAGAAAGTTTGTCCAAAATCGCGAGTAAATAAAATTTCTTTTGTAAAATAAATTCCAAAGTTTCTTTACACATGGCGCCAAAATTAAAATTTTTGCCAATAATCTTCCTAGTAATATTTTGAATTATCCAATGATTTTCATGTAAATGCGTCCCATATTTTTCTAAACTCTTCTCATTCACAAAAAAATTCGGCCTGCCAAGATCATGCACAATTTTTTGAAATGGCGCCAAAACAATTGAACACATTTTGACCTCGTGACATCCATTACATTCCCACAAGGCATCGTCTTGTATATTTAATGGATCCACAGGTAAAAAATAACTCTTGACCTGACCTTTACAATTCTTGCAAGCCACGCCTGAGATAAAAGTCCCAACTTCTTCTGGATCCTTGCATCGGTGACATTGACAAATAAATCGTGGACCCCCTTCTGATTGACTGAACCATTTTTGGCGTTCTAGTGTCCCATAGTATGACCGATGACCATAGTAAGTTAAGGTCAAAGGTTGACCTTTTGTAACAGGAACTGAAGTCCATATTCTCATAAGGAAATTTGGATAAGGGCCAATGTCACCAGAACAATTTGGAGCACAAGAATTATTCATGAGACTTGTCTTCAAGTAAACGAACGAGAGGGCGCGATCATCTTGAAATCTACAGTTCAAAATTTGACAGAGAGAGCGCCAAATTTAAATTCAAAATCAAAAATTAAATTACTCATCCTTGGTGAACCCATTAATTTCCATCATTTGAATTATTTTTCGACATTCTCCGTCCTCCTCCTCTGAAATCCCCGCCCATTTTTGAACCTTTTTCAAGGATTTTACCCAAGGAATTAATTTCCACAAGGATTTCTCTGGTATCGATTTTTCATGTTCTAGAGTCATCAATTCCGTGTAAACTTTGACCTTTCTTTTTAATCCCAAACCACGTACCATACTCATACACAAAGTGACCTCATATGGAGTCAGGTGGTCAGGAGGAAATTTGTGGCCAAGTTTTGACAATATTTTACATTCATTTTCTCTATGGATTTCAGCCTATTTTTTGAAATTTCAAGTTTTAAAATCCCGCCAAAACTAGACAAAAATTAATTCAAAATTCGAACCTCTTCACATTTCTTAGAACAGACAGGCCAGTGACAGTTGGAGCAACCCGAAAATTGCGTCCATTTTGATTTCAATTGCTCACCACAAGTAAGGCAATTAGGAATGGCGGGAAATGTGTCACGTGTCCATTCTGGACTGTAAAAAGCGGGAGTTTCTTCCAATAAAATTGTCCCCGCTTTGAGATCTCTGGTGGCCACCCATTGCCGACCTAATTGAGGGTCACACGTGACAACAAAATCACGTGTTGGGATGTCAGGCCCATCTTTTTTTATACAACAAAAAGAAATCAATTTTGCCAAGTCGACTGATGTTTCCTAATTAAAAAATTAATTTAATTAAATAATTTTATTTCAATTTAAAATGTTCTCTGTACCATTTTAAAATTTAATGGAGAATATTTAAATGTGTCACAATTTAATTCAGACTGAATTAAGGTTAATGTGGGGGTTTGTAATGATAAAAGATAACAGATAAAAAAAGCTTTTATTGACTTTAAGAACACAATTAAATATTTTAGAGACATTAGCAAACAAGGTAAAAATCACGGGATGGACAGTGTCATGGTGGACTGGCGATAACTGTATTAAAATATTTTAATTATCTAATTAAAATCTTGAAATGAAAATAATACTGTTTGCACTTGGCACATTTCCTCTGATTTAAAAAGAAAAGTTAAAGGTCAAAGGTCATCGTAACTTGGTGGCGCGAATTCTTCGTAAGGGGGCGGTAAATCTAAACTCTCACGTCTGACAAAGTAAATTGGAATTGTTTCCACAATTTCTTCAATTGGCGGGGGAGTAGTAGAAAGAGGAGGAGGATCGGGATTTTGAATTTCCCGTCTAACGTGTTCACGTGGCTGGATTGTGTTGAGTGAAGGCACTGTCACCGGGTTGTAAAATTCCGTACCCATTGACCTCCCTGGAGGGAAATTGTAACTTTGTGATGATCTCTCAAGTTGCGGTACTTCTGTACGCCGGCTTGTCTCGACGTCCGAGTCTGCGTCCGAGTCTACGTCTAAGCCACGTAAAGATGGCGCTGTACCGGAAGCTGGGATTTCAGAAGAAAGGTACACTACAAAATAATTGAAAAAACGTATTATTTATTGGCACGCCAGAATTCAGGAAATTGACTCACAAATTTTAATTTTTTAGACCGACAGAATTCGGTTTTTGTGGGGAGTTGCTAAAATGGGGTGTCTAGGGTGGGTAGGGTGGCCAAAGTGTCCAGGGTGGGTTTTAGCAACTCCCGTTTTTGTGCGTCAGAGTTAATTTGGCGCCCAAAACCCGAGCTCTGTCGGAAAAATCACAACCTTGAATAGTACAGCAAAGCCCCACAAGAAGAGAAAACGTGAGGAGGACGAATGTCATGACCGCCCTAAAAAAGATCAAAATTCAAACATTTGTTCAAAATTTCATAAAAAATGAAAAAATTACTTGAGACTCGTTGGTGTTCTGACGGTAGGCTCAGGAATCAAATCTTTCACTTTGTCCCCCTTTGGGTCCAAATATGGACGGGCAAGAATGTCAAATTTTAAATAAAGACCTCCAACCTTAAATTTGACCTCTGATTGAAATTCGTAAGAGCAGATGGGAACCCCTTTAAAAACAAAATGGAGGATGTCTTGTCCAATGTAGTTTGTGATGACAAAACTAAATTTTGGGAATTTCATTCGACAGCAACCATTCAGAACAATTTCAATGGTGACCTTGTACTCGTAGATGGAGGTCAAATTACTTGAAATCGGGCTCTCTGTACCTCTAGCGTAGAGAATTTCCTTTAAATTCAGTATAACATTTCAAAACATAAAAATAAAATGGCGCCAATAATTATAATAATTTATTTTTAAGTAATTATTATTTAAGAATATTATAAGTTGACCTTGTCATTATACAACAATAAAATAATTGGGACGGGGTCATTGGTAAATTGGAAATTAAGGTGAGAATATTTCCCATACTCTTCTATCCAATGAATCCCACCACGTGGTTTATTTTTAAAAAATGGCATGCCATCTTGATCGTAACAAAGTAATAATAAATTAACATTTATTTATTTCATAATTAAATTATGATAATTATTATCATAAATTCAGTTAATTTAATTAACTTTACTCACAACTAGAAGTCCAGTCCACTGGACCCAGATGACTAAATTTAGTTAATTTTTTCTCTATTTTTTTAATTAGAACGAAATTAAAATTTTGAAAATAAATTATAAATGTTTTATTACCTTTAATATTTAATTGGAGCGGCTTCTTGGTTGAATAGGAAGGGTGTGGATGGAAGGACTGGGCGGAGCATGTGACAGATTTTAATTTTTTAAATGCAATTAAGTTATATGTCTTGACACTAATGAGCTTGTCTGTCTCCCAAATAATTGTAGAATTGAAGACCAAATTGTCATCTAAATATTGATTAAATTAAAATTCGTAAATTAAAAATATAAAATTTTTTTTGTACCAATATTTATAACTGATCCTGAAGAAAGGATTAAATGTAATTGTAATTGGATAGAGTCCATTTTAATTGGACAAGATTTAGTTGTACGGCACTCAACATAGTCAATTTGTTCACTGTCTTGAAATGTATTTAAATTTTTATTTATTACCCAATTCGACATGCATGCCCCATTGGAACAAATTTCAAGTTCAAAACAATGAGAAGGAATTTCAGAATAAACAATTCTGTTATTGTACTTGTCTTCAAATTTGTAGAGCAACACAAAAGTTAAATGAAGACTCACAATTAAAATAAGAAAGATCCAGTCACAATAATTATTATTGTTCATAATGGGAGAATTAAAATTAAAAAGATTGATAAATAAATAATTTAAGGAGTTGTAGTGGAGAGGAATTTATTTGAATTGGGTCAATGCCGGGAAAAATATGGGGATTTTTTTTTGTTTATTTCCTTTTTTTGCAAGCTTGCAAGCTTCAAACATGCTCAACTTTAATGAGATTTCCCCATGTTTCATTTGTTTATGTTCATTTTTTCTATTTTGGGATCCCCGCCCCACTTTTTGAATCCCATGCCTTTTAGTGGACTCTTAGTGAGTCGCTCATTCAAATATGCCAATTATTGCCAAAAGAGTAAATTTTTAATTAATAACTTATCTATTTCCTCTTATTCTAAAAAATATTTCATTCATTTCAAGCCTTTTTATTAAATTTTTCAACGTAATAAATTTTTTTATATATATAACAGCTAATATGAAAGTTAAAATGATTAATTTGAAATTAATAATTTATTCTAATTATAATTAAATAGTACATTTGTATTTTTTAGCTCAATAAACTGGGGAAGTGAGAGAGTAAATTCTGATAATGTCTTCAACATATGTTTATTGTAAACATAAAAAATATACATCTGAGAGCAGTATTGGTCATGTCATGTCAGGTTACTCCCTTTTATTCTATAAGGGCCGAATCCAAGAAGCGAACTTAGCTGAGACTCAGACTCAAACTCAGCTCAAACTCATACTCATACTCATACTCAAATCCAAACTCAATTATGACAAGAAACAAAAACAAAATTTTATTCACATTAAATGTCCCATCTCCATTTTCTCTGCCCAACTTTCCATGTTGTGGCATGAAAAGGAACCATTTTAAAATCGGGGAGGTTAGCGGGCGATCAAACTGACCGTAAATTATTTTGCCAAAAGGCTAGGCAAATGTTATTCTTCGTCGCCATGACCATGGGGCATGGGCGTCCTCTAATACCACAACATTTTGTGTAAGACGTTGAAAAAAATGGCGACGTCAATTTTTCTGACTCTATTGATTGTGAGTATCCTAGTAATTGAGGGAAATACAAACAAAATAAAATTAAGAGGTCAAGAGATCACTCTTGATTTCCATCATGTCATCTTCCCCTCATGTCAATGTTTTGCATTTGTCTTTGGGGAAATAAAAAATATCCCATAATTTCTCCATCTTTCAATCCCAACCATGTCAGTTATTTGACAATCTACAGACCAAAAAAACATGAGACATTTTTCTTCCTTGAAAAAGTACACCAACTATCAGAGACCCCTACTGGTGGGAGTATCGTCAGGAATTTGAAACATCTCACAGGCTACATTGCCATAATGTTCCTGTACTATTCAAAAAAGACGAAGGACTTTGACTTGGTCATGCCTTTCGACAAAAGTTATCAAGAAATTTTAAACGTGGCGCCATATTCGTATTTGTACCCCAAAATGTACATTTTAGTCGACGATGACCAAGCCACCAAACCACACCGACTTGTACTTGACACAATGATTTATGGAGACTTTACACCTGTCCTCCTCATGTTCATGTCAAATGTCAAAATTAATGAGGATTGGGTCACAAAGTTAAAGGGGCGATGCCTGTGTCTCATTTGTAAAAATTGTCATAGCAACTACTTAAAATTTAATTGTCCGTTAAAAAAATCTTGTGAAATAATGAAGAATTGTCATGACAATTTAATTAATTATGGAAAAAATGTTCCATTTGTGGCTGTACAAGAATAAAAAATGATTGACGAGATTTTTATTGGTTACAGTGACCTTTACAGTGGCCTTTCTCTTAAATCCCTTAAATGAAAGTATCAAAACAAGACAATGGCACAATGATGAATCGAACGCTGTGAAATTCGGATTTCGGGATTGTGCCGTGCCCCGCTACAGCAACGAACAATATCAATGTCATTTGACTGGTAGTGGCGGGAAATTTAAATTTATAACAATTGATGGAGTTCTTACTGAGGAAACAGGATTCGATCACTTTCTCTCCCCTTTTCACACACAAATTTGGATATGGCTCCAAGTGGCCATATTAGGAACTACAATTGTCTTTATCGTGATTCAAAGTAAAGGTCAAAATCATGACCTCCATAAACTGATCAACATTATGGTGTCCAGATATTGGAATGTTTGACGCGTATTGATGGAACAGCCCAAGTGGCCAGAGATTCTGGAATCGTCAGATAATTCAAATGAAAAGACGCCAAAACTCAAATATATTTTGGCTACATGGCTCCTCATGGCCCTAGTTCTGACGAATGCCTACAGAGGGATAATAAAATCCAATTAAGTGGCGCCCTTTCCATTTAAAACTAATTGGACACATTTGAGTCAGTTTAATCTAACCAGAACAGAGAAAAGGCATTCAGTTTATTTAGCTCAAGTTTCAGTTTCTTGTCCTACCAAGAGATGGCTCAAGGGATTAAATATGGCGGAAGATGAAAATGACGTGTGTGAGTTTGTAAGTCAATATGAGACGGCCATAGGGGTTGGGGAAAAACGGGTTTTTTGAAAAGACGGTCTTCGGTTTTCGGTTAACGTCCAAAACCGGTTAACCGGTTTTTTTTGAAAATTCGAATTCATGATAGGAGTCAATTAAAAATGGTACAGAAATGCATTGATAATGGTCCAAATTAACATTTTAGTGGTAAATAATGAAATTTGAGTACTTGAGTGGTAAAAGATACTAAAACAAAGGCCAAAGACCTAATAAAATCCATAGAAATCAGTTACTTACATTCAGTGTCTTTTTTGTACAAAAAAGGTTTTTTCAAATAACACAAGGCGTAAAGTGTCGGATCTTTTAAGTTGGTTCGGAGCTGACTACAAAACTATTCAGCGACTGAAAACACTCTTTCGATTTTTACACTGGTAGGTTTAATTGTGAGCAAACAATTTTTTGCTGATTGCAAAAGCGACGCTAATTGAGCAGTTTTCTCCAACAAGTTCATAAAGATTTGATAGTATTCAACTTCTCTAAACTTTAATTAATTAAATGATCAAAAGTTAATCCAATTTCTACATTAGTTGTGACAACTGGGGGGCAGTACTATTTAATCTCCTTCATTTGGGATTAGAACAACCATCTTAAAAGAGTTTACGTAAATAGTGGCTTTGATTGTGACCACCACTGCCGAGAGAGCTACATTCAAGTACACATCTCTCATTTTAAGCTCACCAGCGAGAAAATAAGTCATGTCTTTCCTGAAAAATACTCAAAAAAGCTTCCAAAAACTACAGATAAAATAACCGAAAAAACCGAGTTTTCGGTTATTTAAAAATGGTCAAAAAACCGGTTAACCGGTTTCCAACCCCTAGACGACCACAAATAATCTTAACGTCAGCTCAAAATTTGTGAATTGATTAATTCTTAACTACGATTTAAATTTGATAGTCTGTTCAGCCATTTGTAATAATCCGGATACGACTTTTAGTGATAAATCAATTCAAAAATGTCAGAAATCAAAAGAATTGTTAAACATTTTGTCCAAAATTAAATTTACTTGTCCACAAGAATTAAAAGTGACTCCATCAGGACTCATTCGGAAGACACTGTCTAAACGGAACACAATATTTGTGATTCCTTCAACGGAATTTGAATACTTTTGGAACCAATTCAAAATATTTATGAAAAAATATCCCAAAATTAAATTCTCACATAATTGAGACGTCAACGATGAATTTCTACATCCAACTCATGGCTTGGTGATTGGTTGGTATATGTCCAAAATGGAGCAACCTGATTTGAATTTAGTGGCGCGGAGAACCAAAATTCTTTTTATGTCTGGACTATACTGGTTATGGGAAAAGTGGGATCACATAATTTTCAGTGAGGAGGGGCGGAGTCATTTTAGGAGGAAATTTCAAATTGAAGTTAAAATTGAATTTATTCCTTTGGAAGTTTATTGACCTCGACTCGAGGTCAATAAACTTTTTTCTTTTTCCCAATCACAATTTGTGATTGTAAATTATTTAAAGGAGACTAAATGTACTTTAAATTAATTAATATTATTAATGTATTATTTACAACTAAAATCTAATCAAAAGATGTTGATCATAAAAGGAAAGGTCATTAAAGTTAGCTCATAGTTGCAAGAAAAATTGTAATTAATTTTGAGACGACATAATAAATAATTATCATCTAAACTACGTGCTCACCTTAATAATAGACATTTAGGACATTAATTAGTCTCTTACTTAAATCTCAATGAGAATTTAACGACCCTTTTAAATGACGTAAATGATTTCATCCTTCTCTAATTATTTCTTGGAAAACTTGTCAAAACATATTGTACAAAATTCTGACCTAGGTTACTTTTTAAATTCAAGTTCAAGTCATCGCGCCACTACTCAAAAAATGAAAATCTTGATCATTTTCACTTTCACTCTCTTGGCTTTGACCCCTCAAGGATCCCTGGCGATGGAAGCGTTGAGTAAGACAATAAAAATAAATAGTAATTTAAATATTAATTAAAATAATTAAATTAAAGGCGGTGATGACACAGCCGTGGCTTTACCAGCAGGAGGCGGAGGAGTTTCTAATTTTGGTGACTCCCCCTCGGAAATGGTTCGTTCTACAAGACGAAGGGCTTGTGAAGGAACCACGCCCAAATGTCAACCAACGTGTCCGCCATTGTACAATTGTTCTTGTCTTCCTTGTTATGTTCGTGGATTTAATTGTTATTGTATTCCCAATCCAAAATCTTAATTAAATAATTTCATCAAAACATTTATTCTTTTACATTTTCTTTTCCACGAATCATTGTAAACCAATAAATGACAGCGAATGAAACAATTAAAATAGAAATACTTAAAAAATTAACGTAACACAAAATGGACACATTCTCCTCCACAGACCTTCGGACAATCAGCGAGTAAATGGCAGAAATTAATGGTTTTTTTATATTACTGTCACCATTCCTTTTTTATGAGGGAAAAAGCTTGTTCATAATTTTGATTTAACTGATAAGACTTGATTTTCATTTTTTTTTGAGTCTCCCCGATTTGAATTGAATTGAATTTATTTTATTGTTAATCCACAGTAAGTTTACATTTTTTTCTAATAGGATAACATACCTAGTGGTTAAAGACCACTAGGTGAAAAATGAGAGTTTACAAAAATAAAATTGAAATAAATTTAAATAAGATTATTTGAAATAGTTTTTGTAATATGAAGATGTGACTGTAGTATCATCTTGAAAGTGTCGGTGTTTTTTACACATTTTAAGTCAGAATTGAGTGAGTTCCATAATTGAATTGCTCTATATTGAAAACTATTCTTAAACATAATTCTATTATACTTTGATACAATTGAATTATCTTTAAATTTACTAGGTCTATTTTGGTTCTTAGTGGAGAATAGATTTTCAACATTACATGTAAGTTGTGAGCTATTTAAAATTGCACGAGTTATTACAGCTGTATGATATTTAAGTAGTTGAGAAGGTGTTGCAATTCCAAGTTTAGAGTGACAATTATTTGTTAAGGAATAAAAACTCAGATATTTAAGAATTTTTTGTTCAATTTTTGCAAAGTTAATATTGCTTTGTCCATAAATTGAAAGACCATATTCAACATTTGAGTTTATAATAGCACTAAAAATAATTTTCAGTGAATCTGTTTCTTTACAACGTTTAAATCTAGTTAGATTACCAAGTCTCTGATTGATCTTTTTATTGACGATGCAAAAGTGTGCATAAAATGTCATGCTTTCATCAATATAAAGACCCAAATACTTGAAAATATTAACATGTGTAATTTTATGAAAATTATTACCTCCTATTAAGATTTCATTACAAACATTGTCAAATTTTTGTCGAGAGTGAGGGTAACGCATAAACATATAATTTGTTTTCTCAAAATTAATTTTCATTAAATTATTAACACACCAGCTATTAATAATAGTCATACTTTCCTCAATTTTTGTTGTTACCTCATTTATTGTATTTCCAGACTAAACCAAACCAATATCATCCGCATAGTATATATCTAAGCCCATAATTGATAATAAGTCATGAAGGTCATCGATAAATAAAAGAAATAGTAAAGGACCAAGAATGCTCCCTTGAGGTGCCCCACAATTTAGCTCAAAGAAATCCGAAATTGTACAGTTAACTTTAACTGCAACTAATCTGTTAATTAAATAATTGGCAATTAATTTAAGTAAATAGGTGGGCAAATTAAATCGACTTTTTAATTTGTTTAGAAGCAAGATTTAATCAATTAAATCAAACATCTTTCTAAGGTCCACAAATAATGATGCAACTATGAGTCCATCATCAAGTTTAGTATAAAGGACGGTATTTAAAACGCTCATATTTCTGGCCCCTTCTCCCCGTGTTTTCTTGCATGCTACGTGTTAAAAATAAGCTTGCTTTTCTGGCCCTACAGGCGCCATGTTATTTTAAAGGCCATTGAGCCCCAAGGCATACATGATGTCCTATTTTTGTTTGGTAATGAAAAATGGGACATATTTTGCATTGGGGCAGAACAATGTCTTGAGGGACTCATAAATATTGTGTAATTATTAAACATAATTAATTCGATATAAAAATTGAATAATATTCTTGTAATATTTTTCTCCCAAGGAGTACTTCTTTCTCCGATAAAATCTTTCTTTTTTCAATTACCAAAAAATTCTATTTTTGACCGCTTAGGTCAGGGGTGAGACTTGACAGATGAAATATATATTTTGAATGCTGGTGAACTAAACATCTGGAATAAAAATGCCATCATTTTTCGATTGTG
>JAQIVZ010002268.1:0-22277 GCA_034700945.1 Arrhopalites spinosus
CTACCCGCCAGAGCCTAGGCCAGTAAAGGACCAGCCCCGCTCTGGACCAGCCCCACTCTGGGCTACGACATATGTACCTCTAGACATAGAGACGGAAGACTAGGAGAGAGAGAGAGAAAGAGTACTTGAAGAAGGTTTGGTGAAGGGCTTGAGGAGGGATGATGAATGAGGATAGGTGAAGTGAGAAGTCGAACCAATATTTATTACACTGTAGTTGAGCCAGACGACCGTACAGGGAACCCTCTGACTCTGATACTTACCAGACACACGTTCTTCTTCCTTTCTCACTCTCTCAAACACCATTCCCTCTCTCTCTACCATATTTACTACATTTTGTACACTCCATACATCCTCATCCTTCATCTTCTCCATACAAAACTTCATTCTCACACTCATTCCCCACTCAGCTCCATTTTCTTTCCTTTTCTTCCCCAAAAAACTCAACAGAGAGAGAGAGAGAGAGAGAGCTTTCCAAACAGAAATCCGATAGTGTCAACCAGAACCAGAGTCATTTGATTTTCCTTCTTTCTTTCAATTCACTTTGATGTATATATAAATGTGTATATATGTATCCCTCAGTTTTATTTTACCCCAAAAAAAGAGCTCAAAGCACTGTCTCCATCTCTGTCATCTAATGATCGATCTTTTTATCTTTTTTCTTTGTTTTTATAATTGTCAGAAAATGTTTTTTTTAACTCAAAAAAAAACATTTCTCTTTTTTTCATTTCTTCACTCAGCCGTTCAAAATTCATTGTCAAGCCTATGCCTTGTACTACAAGGCTTGTAGTTACGAGTAATTTAGACAAAAATTTGAGACTATGAATTTCCCAACTAGAGACTCTTGTTAGTTGTTGTTGTTGACTATATAATTTTATAGGGAAGGGCTCTTTTACATGAAAATTCTTTGGAGCCTTATCTTTTTGACAAAGAGAGAGAGAGAGAAATTTATGAAATTTCAAATGAGAAGATTGAGTTTAATATTACTCTTAACTATTGAAGGAGATTAGGTGTACATGGGAGATAATGTATAATGTCAGGTGTAGTATCCTGCGGTTAAATTTACATGTTAAAAAAAATCATTTTGGGCAACATTATAAGATACTACACACACACAGAAGGGATATTCAGTACAGCCATTAAATTTGAATACGCTAACAAGATCGGCAATACAGAGAGATGAAGATAAATCCTTAATAGGTAGCAATAATCGTGTGAATGATGAGGCCCAAGACAAGTCTACCCAAAGTGATTAAAATTTTCTTGTGCTAACTCATAATCCAAAAAGCCAAAATTTGATTTAAATAATATTTAAATGACTTTTCTTACGATACAAGTAAGGAGCAAAAGAGGAGAGTTTTGGAGTCAGGTAGAAACTTGAGACTTGAATAATAATTATCATGTTCAAGACCTTTAACTTTACATTCAATATACATAATACTGTATTAAAAGTAGAGGGAAAATCAATAATAAAAATTCCAACGAGTACTAAAAGTGTGCGTGGGTGAGAAAAAAAGAGATGGAGAGAGAGAGAGAAAGAGGCAAAAAAAAAATATTTTAAGTAGACAAAAAGTAATGGAAGTAGCCGAATGTAGTTGGTCTAGATCTATTTGATTTAATTTTCTCAATGGCTTTTAAATGCTCGTGTGTGCAAGTGGAAGCTGGAGAGAGAGGTTGGAGAGATGGTTTGATTTGTGTGCACAGATTTTAAGTGTAGGGCGAAATATATACACACACACATTGATGTATATTATTATTATATAGAATATAGATTGACTGATTCACTTGATGAGTCTCTTGTTCAATATAAAAATCTCCTCCTAACTCCACTCTCATCCCTAGTTCTCATTCCCCACATTATCCAGTCGGACATTGGAGAGAGTCAATTTTGATGATTCCAGGCGGTTGCTCATCATCACCGACTTTGGCCAGCACTTATCTAAAGATTTATATTGGAGATTTCTCTCTAATTAAGTATAAAATGAATGTGTTGTCAAACTTTTTCATTATATATATATATATTATAGGCCTTCCTCCATAATAACCTCCTCATCAACTCAACTCCCGTCTTCTCCTTTTCTTCCCCGTCACTTTCTCAGAGTAAATTGGGGTGTCTCTTTTTTATATTGAAGGGCCTGGTTAAAGTAGTTTTAAAATATGGAGAATTTATTTATATCAAAAAAAAAATTTCTATCTCATTGGGCCATACATTGTAACATTTGTAAAGACACATGACAAATATTTTATGAATGAACATTAAATATTATGAAAAATTATCCCTCTCAAAAATATTTCCATTGTGGCCACGTGTATTTCATATTTCTTATTATTAAAAAAGATTAAGAGTTATCGTTGACCTCTTTCTATCTTGTACACATATAATCATGGAAGAGTGTAACATGTATTGAAAGAATTATTGATGATGGAGAAATTTTTTTTTAGAAGAATTTTAATATCTAAGAATATTATTATCCAAACTATTTATTATTTGTACAGATATGGAGCAGAGAGAAAATGTCAACAGATTGAAAAAAGGGACATGTATATGTAACATGGGTATGTATATTATATATTGAAAAATGTGAGGCACTTGACAAAAGGAAAAAATGTACAAGTTGGGCAGGAAAATTGATCGGGGTTGGAGGATTGGCGTGCAGCCGATTAATGGATGGTTAATGGAAGCTTTGCTCCATTGGAAATCTTTTTTAGATCTCTCCTTTTACGTATACTCTAGATGATGAGTTGTAGTTTATACACACATGTGTCTATCTCATATGTATATATATAATTCATGTTACAACTTGCAGGTAGCATTGGTCTTGGTCTATGAGTATGAATGAGCCAGAGAGAGAGAGAGAGAGAGAGAGAGAGTGATTGAGGGTCCGTCGGTGATTTGGAAAAAAAGGGGAGTGTCCCTCTCTCTCATGCTCTAAATATTCTGTCGGCATAAAAGAACCGACGAATAATTCAATTCTTAAACAGAATCGAATATTACTTCTTAAGGTACCTTTCAAGACTCCGATCTGAGCTCTCTGTGTAATACGTATCTCTAGTCACACACAAAAAAAAATTGGTTTCCTTCACTCCAATTTCTCTATCTTCCTTCCCCCCTTTTGCATCCTCTTGTAAAATACACTTCTCTCTCTCTCTCTCTCTCGGTATGAAAATATATTCTGTTTCTTTGTCTCACTTTTATATTTACTACTAGAAAAAAAGTTACGGGGATGTCTTGCTGTAAAAGTCTCTCGTGCCAGACTTTATTTTTTTGAGAGTTGTTTCTTCCTCGGATAACTTTTAGTATCGTCAACCGACTGTTTTCTCCCCAATTTTCAAGCTACATACATATAAAAACTGTTTAACAATTCTCTCTCTCTCTCTCTTACTGTGTTTGTGCCTCCTTCCATTCCATGATCATGCAGAGCCGCCATGGATGATTATGATTAAGATTAGGAAAAAAGGTGGTGGTGGTAGGTCTTGAGGATTTTTTACGCTCTCTCTCTTTTCCATGTAAAAAGGTGAAGCGACAATTTGTCCAAACTTCCATACAAATTGGTTTGACGTATTAACCTATAAATTATTTTTTTAACCATGTCCACTTTTTCTTCAGATCCTCATCAACATACTTAAGTCTCTCTCCCTCTCTCTCTCTGTAGTTGAAAAGAAACGGGACTTTAATTGTACACTATTTTGTTTGTTTGTAAAAATAAACTCTTTAAAAGAGTCTTTTTTTATTTGTAAAATAAGAGTAAATAAAAAAAAATTATTATTGGTAATTATTTTTAATAAAATTGAAATTATTTTTAGAAGAACTATTACATGTATTTTATTTATAAAAAGAGGAACTGGTTATTTTTGATAGATTTAGATAATATAAATTTTTGTATAGTAAAAAAAGAAGAAAGGGTACATTTCTGTCGCTAATTAGTGGAGTATTGAAGAGAAGACAAAGTAAAGTAAAGAATAAAAAGATGGGGTCTCTTTGTTCACTTGATGTTCCCTACAATACAAAAGAGACCGACGATTAGGAAGATGATAAAGAGTAGGAGAGAGAAAAAAATCGTATGATTGATACGGTCCACAAATTGGAATATCCGTCTCTCTAGCTTTCTTCTTTCAATAGTCAACTCTCTCTACTCGTTTGTCGATGATGATGACGTAGGGGGGACTCTCGTCGTCCTCACGATCAAAGTCACTCACACACACCCTATAAAATTTTATATAGAAAAGAGAGAGAATGCATATCCATGTGTGCCCTTATCATTTTTATATTATTTTGCCCTCTCTTTGATTCTCCAAGAAAAGAAAATGCTCCAACTCGAGCCTTACCTTCCCTTACCTTCCCCTGTGATGGGATAGGGAAGAAAATAGTCTGTCTGTGTTGAATGATAAAAGTGAAGAGAAAAGGGAAAATCTTGTTGTAAAGCCCTTATATTCAAGACTCTCTTTCTGGGTATAGTGTTACGTACAAGTAAGGGGAAAAATACTAACGATGGGGCATACACCCTGAAATATTTCTCGATTTTCGTATTCATCATTCATTCAATGTCAGCCGCGTTCGAGATTCACAAAGAAAATGAAGATACTCCTGTTTTTGACAATTCCGCCTACCCACAAAATACTTCCTGCTCTCTCTCTCTCTCTCTCTCTTGTCTTGGGTGGAGAGAGAAGCTCTATAAAGTTGTATATGAAGAAAGAAGTTGTATTATAAAAAGATGCTGGGTAGCTCACACGCTCACAATCATTTTAGACTCCATCCTTCATTCTTTTCCAATTTCCATTTTCATCCGCCATTCCCTGTATCACCGACATTGAACCACGAGTACGACCAACCTCACCACGCTTCACTTGGTCTTACACACACAGACAAATACCCATGAAATATAATGGATATGTATGTGTGATTTCACTCCTTTTCTCTCTCTCTCTCTTCTTTTACTCTACATACATTATATATTATTATTGGCAAATCATCTGCCAAGATTGTAGAATTTTTCTATGCCACCGGCTTATCCTTTCCAACGTCTCAAATCAATTTATAATGAGGAGCACAGAGAGAGAGAGAAAGAGAGAGAGAGGCAACTCTTTTTTCAATTTCTTCACATTTGCATTTCTCATGTCAATTTAACTGGGTGGAAGGAGGAAAATATAATCGTCTTCTTCTTCCTCTATCACCCATGAACATGCCTTTCTCCACTTGTCTTCATCCATACGTACAGCCAATCTCCAATCTTTAGTCATAGGGCCATGTCACGAAAATTCTTCTTTTTTTTCTTTCTCTAAAAATATTTATTATTATTGGTTGGTTGTTTGATTAAATGGATAATTTTATAGAGAGAAAATAATAGACTTGAATAACAGAGTTGTGTCATAAAATTAAACAAAATTGTTTTAAAAAACTATGCTAATTACATATTAAATATAAAATTACCTTTAATATCTTTATATTATGAAACTTAACTTTACTCTCATTATAAATTCCATTCTTTTTTAAATTGAGTCTCTTGAATTTTACATGAAGGCACTTTTAGTCAAAAAAAAATTGTCTGTAAAAATTTTCACCACCTCAATGTGAACATAAATGGAGCGACTGACTGTTACAGGGATAGTAATTTAGCATTTAATAAAATTCTTTGTGGGCGGTTAATTCTATAGTATGAGCCAAAAAATGGAGGAATATAAAAAAAGTGCTTTGTAATCTAATTGTAACTATATTACAGTCGAAAAAATGAGGTCCACCATTTTTCCAGACAGAGAAAAAGTTTTAAAAGTGTAAAAAAAATATTTTTTATTTCATGACTCTCTCTCTCTCTCCCTGTGAAGTTTAATGTAAATGTGTGACATTGTACGAGTATTTTTTTGATGAAGGTACAAATTTTTATTACCATTAAGTACAAGGGAGCATGCTGTGTGTAGAAAAAAATGAGTGTATAATATTGTGTAATGTTTTACGTTCCTATAAATTTCCGCTTGTATAAAAAAACATAAATTCTACAGCCACAGCCGTAGCTACAGCCATGGCACATAATCTGGAGAGTGTAAAGGACTGACATTTTAGGGTTGCCCTTTTGGTTTCGGTTGGAGTGATTTTGATGAGTGATTGTGACTACATGCTCATGGCCTGAAGCAGGTCTGTCGAGGTCAGACTGTAAAGTCTCTCTCTCTTTCTGTTATGCATTAAGGCCGGACTTTTAGGTGTCAATTAAAGGGTGGAGTTGGGTTGTTCCCTGGGTAATGATTCCGATGACTTCCATTATCATCCTCACCTCGCCCCATCTTTTTTCTGTCTTGTCTCTCTCTCTCTCGGCTTGAGTGAACGTTGGAGAATCCATCCATCCGCTTCTTTTAATTCCAGCTGAACGTCATTTGTTCCATAGCTATTAGATCTATTATAACTATAGAGAGAGAGACAGTGACTCTGACAAGCTAATCCCGCATGTCAGTCTCTCTCTCTCTCTTATTTTACACCCTTAAAAAAAGTCGACTTGGATTGTTCTTGTTCTTGGATGTAATTCTTGAATGTGACTATGGAAACGTTGAATTTGGATATAATTAAGCTGAATTGAGTATTTTATCAAAATCCAAAATCGGCAAAAGGGATCATTTTAGTCTCCAAAGGTCCATCCATCATTTCCCCGTCAGGAAGATGGACTGGCTCCTTATCGTTTCAATGGGATTAAACAATGTTTATTCTTACCCACACTTGTACACTTTATCCTTCCACTATGAAGGTATCCTCCATTTTCTGAGGGTAGGCTCACTGAATGATGGAGTAAAAAAAAGAAGGAGAAAATAGAATCCACAAAAAAGTTTTCTTATAAAAACTCCATAATAATACATTCTATAATATTCCACTCCCTTTTGTATTCCCTTTTCATCCTCTATTTTTTTGGATTTGGATTTATCTCACGATCACCATAGCCCCCCCTCCCCAACAACACAAGAGAGAGAGAGAGGATTGAACGAACCAAAATAAACAAAAAGGATGTAGACAATGAAAAAAAAAGTACATTATGTATTTTCCCTTTATAAAATATATGGGGAATATCTGTAATATCATAGTCAATCTCATAAGGGAATTTTTTCCTCTCTACAATGTATGTTACACAGTCAACTTTTTTTTTTATTTTCTACTAAAATTTTAAAATAATGATGTCAATAAACTTTAAGATTGATAGTTGTATTTTTTTATCCCCAACTCTATCTCTCTCCTTACATAACTCTCCCTTTTTCCCTTATGTGTAACATTAGACAGAGAATAAAAAGAATTGACTTATTTTTGTGAGGGTGGGCGCTGACTCCCAGACAAAAAAAGAGACAGAGACAATTTTTTTTCGTGTACCCAATTTTGGTATACAAATTTTTGTGTTGAAAATTGTAAATTAATGTCACCTTCTTCTCCTATCTTATCACATGTAACAGAGTGTTACATATATAATGTACAGCTTTGAATTGATAATTAATGAGACCCCCTGAAATAGTCACAACAACTGACATGTGACAAGGGGATGGTCGGAATGTTGTTTTTTTAGTTTTGCGTCTCTCTCTCTAAGTTTTAGTCTAAAAAGGTGAAAGTAAAGGAGAGATGAGATGATTGAAGTGGATACAGTACAGAAGGAGAGGAAGATGCAGAGTGAGAGATGAGTTGAGAAAAACAAATACTCTGTCGACTTGACCAGTTTGAAGAAAAAAAAAAGAATTTCTTTTTCTCCCCATCTTAGAGATATACATCTTGAAGGAATGTTGGTGGCATTTCCACACTAAGAATAAGGAGAAACACAACAACCACACAGAATACAATTTGCTACAACCGAAAATATATAGAGTTACTCTAATACAAAACGAACCTCTCTCTCTCTCTCTCTCTCTCTCCTGGTCCCAAAAACTTCAACTTTTTCGACTGTTTAGAGTTCTCAGTTGGGGGAGAGTTTTGTCTTTGTGTGTCTCTCTCTCTGTGTAGGAAGGAAGGGAGAAAGAATTTTGGAGTATACTAAATACTTTTTTCCCCATCTTTTTGGCGCAAATTAGATTGCCTTTTTCAATCTTAGTAGAGATGCCAGTAAGGCGCTTTTACCCTTGTCGTCCTCATCGTCTCATTCTCTCTCTCTCTCTCTCTTTCCAAGACTAGAAGAGAAACATGGGGGAGAAGTATACTTTTTTATATGGAGGCATTGGCCATCTAAAAGAGTCCCCAGTTTTGTACATGTTCCATCTTATGTCCATGGTCCCATGCCCCATGCAATAGCACTTTTTTTCCCATGTCATCATGTACAAGTATCGTTGACTTGTTGGGAGAGTAAGAGTAAAGTCACTTTTTTGGGAGAGGGAATGGCAAACAATGTTGGTTATACAAGATGGCTCGTTCAATAAATAGCAGGAGAAGAGAGAGTGTGTGTGTACATAGAACAGAATGAGACTCTCTCTCTCTCTCTACTTATATCCTCATGACTGTGACTTGCCATTATGTAGAGTAGTCTTCCAAGATAGAAATAGAAATAGAGAAACCATTTATTTCCACAACCATCTTCGTCTTCTATATTACGCTGGACCCCCCTCTTCTTCTCCTAAACTTGTCCACACACAAATACAAACACTGGACAGTATCAAGATGATAAAAAAATGGACCAAGTTTACTCATTTCTTCCCTCCCCTCCCTCTTCCTTCCCTCTGTATCTTTTTTCTCCGGAAATTCATTTTTTTTGTGTGAGACAAATCAACAACTATTTTCTACTCAAGTTCTCAAGTAGAATTTAAACTGTGCATATTTATCATTTTTTAACATGTTGCCATTCTACTAGTCCACTTTACATTGTAAGAGTACACAAAGGAAGGATTCAAAGCTTTCTTTATCTACATTTTTTTTAAAAAGTCGGTTTGAACTTGGATTAGAAAATTTATTTACGCACAATTTTTTCGACATGAACAGATAAAAAAGTTAGTTGGAAAAAGAATCTTTTTCTTTTGAAAAATAAAAAATTATTTATGAATTAATTATTTTTTCAATGAATATCAATTTAATTTAAATTAATAAAATCGAATCTTATTCCCCTCCCTTCCACTCTCTCTCAAAAATGTACATGTGAGTGTGTGTGTGGAGGAGCAGTATGTACACAAGCATTAATTTTGTGTAATCAATTCTGTAGAGGGATCAAAATCAAAGAAGAGAAGAATTTGGAGGGGAATTTAGAGAGAGAGAGAGAGATTGTGAATGTGTATAAAGGATGAGAAAATTTGTAGAGATTACAAATTACAGTGTGGCTCTTTGAAAGATTTAGTACATGAAGTAAAAAGACATTTTTGTAATTTAGTGGCTTTGCAAAAACAAGATTTAAATTTTCTAACTTAAAGAGGGGAAGAAAAAAAAGAGTTTTCTAAAAAGGAAAAAAGAAAGGTACGTTCTCCCCATAGAAATATAAATGCACAGGGTATGTATCCAACATAGAAGAAAATGTGTATACAATTTTTTACAGTAAAAAAGAAGGTCTTGTAGTGCAAAAAAAGTACATGAGAAAACTTTTTCTTGGTCTTCATGGAGGAGAAAGAAAAAGAAGATGGTTTTCTTGTTTCAAAAAAATCTGTAGAAGACTCCAAAAAAGACACCCAAGAAAAGAGACGAAGAGGAACACAAGTATCCCAAAGCCATGATCTTGTCAGCCATTTCTATAGCCCCAAAAAAAGAAAAAGTACATAGTCCTACAGTCTACACTCATACACGACAATGTCACCAAGGCAGGAAGAAGAATATAAGAAAGTTGTAGAGAGAGAGAGAGAGAGAAAGAGTTGAATTTTCTTATAAGGGGGGAAAAGGGGGGGAGGGATGGGTTTAAATCTATATTGTGTACATATATATATATTCTGTAAATGTAATTTTCCACCCAAGTGCTCTTTACTACTCTTATTGTAGCCCGTCTCATCTGAGGGAAAATCCCAATCAAATTTAAATTATTAAATTAAATTTTAACTTGATTCCTTCAACTTGAACCACCAAAATCTTTTATATGACGCTTTTTCTCCAACCCCCCTTGTGACCATGTAGACAATACACCAAAAGCATAAGAATTGTTCGTTTTCAGAGAGACGTCCACGACTTTTTGGGGACAACGCACGGATTGTTTTCACTCACTCCAATAAAATCTCAACCACTTCAACTCTCTCCCTCTCTCTCTCTCTTTTCTCATTTATTTTGTGAGGACTGAGGAGGCATTCAAACATTTCACCCATCAACCCAAAAACTTCAAGTCCAATGTACAATCAACCTTTTTAGTTTTATTAAACTTGTAACCCTCCCCTCTTCCTTTTTGCCTTGGCTTTGTCAGTTCTTGTAAATGATTTTTTTTGCATAAAATTCACATTTTTAGAGTCAAAAATATTTTATTAAAATTTTAGAATTAAAAATTTGTATTTTTATTAACTAATAAAAAAAGTTGGTTAAATAGAAACAAAAGAGTGGAGAGTCCAGTTTTGTTTTGGGTTGTCAAAATTGATGCATTTGAGAGAGAGAGAGAGAGAGTAGACTAGAATGGTTAAGAGAGCAATTTAATATAAGAAACTTTAATGATGAGGAAAAACAAAATCTGCTGGTTCTTGTTAGTCTTGTTGTCGTCGTCCAGTACTTGATTTTCTAGAGAGAGAGTTTTCTCGTCTCGTAAAATGTGATGTGGGTAGTGAAAGAATTTTGTGTGTTGAAAAACTTTTTTGAGAGTTAAAACTCTAATTGCTAATCGACTGATAAAGTTGCCTCTCTCTCTCTCTCTCTCTCTCTCTTTGTATATAACTCACACTCTTGTCCTATACATTATATATATAGGTAGTGTTGTCGTGTTGTACATATAATTTCCTAGAATGTTTGATCAATTAAAGAATTTTGTTTGAAAATTGGTCCACCATTTAATTTTCAAAAATTAACGACTCAATCCTCCTCCTCCTCCATGTTTACAAATTTACAGTGCGTCACGTCACTATAAATTTGGAGTAGAATCATAAAATAAATATTTTTTATATGGGACACTTGGAAAGTAAAGTAGTGAAATGTGTAATAAAAAGAAATATTATAGAAAAAAAAAGTTGGAGAGAGAGAGGGAGATGCCATAATAGTTAATTGAAGTATAGTTGTTTTTGATGAGTAATTTTGCAACATTTCCTCTCGTTTCCTGTTTGGTGGCCAAAGATGGAACAAATGATGAAGATAGAGATTTTCCCCAAGTTCCTGTCATAAATCGGATTGTCGCCTTTTCATTCTATAAATGTAAGTTTCAATGCCCATTGAACACATGATTCCATGATTCGTATTAGATTCCTAAAAGGTCTCCCTCTCTCTCTCAATGCTTGTTGTTTGCCCGAGACTATCATTGGAGGAAATGATGATTCGCTTCTCTCCCATTTTCTCCATCAAGGACTGAACTCAAGATAAATATAAATCCTTTGCAACTGCTCCCATAAACTTGAGACTCTCCCTCTCTCTCTCCCTCTCTACGTTCCCAAATAATATGGTACAGAGTAAATACTCTACCTAAGATTGTCACTGGGAACAAAGCCTACATACTTTGATTCCATCAAGACTCCTTAATGAGTTCACACGCTCAAGACTCCTCACAAAAATAAGAGGAGGGGAAATGGAGAGAGAGAGACTTTTGCGAAAATAAAATCTCGTCTTGCTTCTCTTCTTAGTCTCCGAGATTATTTTCTTGCCCCGTACACACTTAGACTTAAATACATTAGGAATATTGGAAAATGTTCCACCCCATCCTCCATCCTCTCAACTGTACTTGTATTTGTACTTATAGCATATATACATATATATGTATATAATACAAAAGATAGCTTAAAGAAGAGAGACTCATCTACATATTTGATAGTTTGCTGTCCTTTTTCTACATTTTCCAAGATTCAATCTATCCTAATGTAAATCTATTTACTTATTCACATTTAAAGATTCTTCGTCTATTCTATTACTCTCGCTATCTATCCCTCTAAATCTCTCTCTTCTTGGAGAGGTTGAATCATCACAATCCACAATAATCATTCCATTTTTACCATCCTCCCTCTTAGTCCCTGTCCATCTCATCAGACTGAGAGACTGACAACACACAGAACTAGAACTAGACACACACCAAAACAGAAAAAAACTGACATTTTGGGTGACATGAAATCACATGAAATTTTTTGTGTGTGTTGGCTCCCGTATAATGTTCCTGGCTAAAGAGAGGACGAGAGATGGAATGGACCGAGTAGAGAATTCTTTATGGGGATTAGTAGCTGGGCTATTATTCAGCTTCGGTTGGTTTCCAATAGATTCCTTATGCGAACTAAACTAAACTATACAAACTGAATTCATTGGACCATTAACAATTGTACACATACAAGGGAATACACAAGAAGAGGCGATATAGATTAGAATGGCATACAGAGAGAGAGAGAGAGATGGAGGGGTTTTTGTAATGTGAGAGAGTGGCTCCTGTTCACTTCTTGTTCCAATCTTGTTCTACTCCTCATGATATTATGATTATACTTTTCCCTATATTATGTCCTGTCTTCCAGTTCAGCAATGAGGGGCCAAACTACAAACTACCAAACCAAACTCTACTAAGTAAAAAAAAAGGTTTTGACTCGATCTCAAATCTCTACCTTCTTTCCACGATCCATGTACTAAAGAGATGTACATAGCCATTACAATATTATATCCTTTCTCCAGTCACTGGAATAGATTCTCTCTCTTGAAACGTTTTTCATGCACAGTGAACATCCAAGTGTAGACTGGAGAGAGAGAGAGAGAGAGATGAACATGCTGTAAGCTTCCCTGTACACACACACACAACATAGAAAATAATGCTCGTCTTCCTCAAAAACCCACATGGAAAGAGATAGCTGCCTCCAAAAAGTAAACTGGGAACGGTATAGACAAGATTTCTCAACTTTATACACTAATCATAATAATAGTAAGAGACCAGCTAGAGTTCATCTCCATACTCTCTCTCTCTCTCTCTTGTGAGAGTTATATAGATTAATAGATGAATGGCTCAAAAACTCTGTGAAGACAACGGGAGCTGAGTCTCTTCTTTAGTTTAGTCTCTCCATAATATTTTCTCTCCTCTACAAACACATGTCAAGATAAAACGACGTCCTCTCTCTCTCTCTAAGTATGCCCTACATTCTCTCTCTCCCTTTTGTATCATTTTCTCAATAAACTATCATCATGATACTTTTTTCCAAGACGCAAGAGCCAAAGAGGGGGAGAACCTTCAAACCCATTTACTTGGAGAGACTCAAAAACTCTTAATCGGATTGTAAAATTTTCCAATTCCCTAAATTTAAATCTTTTCTTCAAATTTTATACAACTCATCAAACCTTTCAGCTGCTCCAGCCAGTTTTTCTTTATGCGTCTGTAGAGCAAAAAAGGGGGAGATGATACACGTGTGCATGTATCTGTACATATGTAAAAAAATAGTAAAGCTTCTGCAAGTAATTTGAATTAATTTCTTTCTAATTATTATCTTGTACACTATTTTTTTCAGATCAATAATATACCTACTTATATATGTACATTACATGGAGAGAGATGAAGGAGCTAAGAGGATTTCAAGCTTTGTGGATTTTTAAGCCCCACCAACATGAGAAAATTAATTGTCATAAAAAATTCAATACTTTGTTGCATTTTTCCTCTCTCTCTCTACTGTTATCTTGTTGCATTTCTTAATAAACAAAAAATTTATTTTTCATATGGAACAATATTCCGAGAATTTAATAACAGTTCCAAAAAATATTTTGTATTTATTCTGTCCTCAAAAAGAGGCCGCAAGGGCATTGGTCAAGATATGAAAAGAAGTTTTGTGTTGTATCTGTAGACAAATATTTTTGGTGGAGATTGTCCAAGTCGAAACACTTGTGTGTGTGTATATATTATGTAGTTAGTAGAATTACAAGAAACTAAGTTGACCGTAAAGTAAAGCAAAGAGAGAGAGAGAGAGAGAGCATGAGTCAGAGAATTTCTCATCATCCAACTCGCGTTCTAAGTTTGTTTGGAAGATAAGGAAGAGAAAAAAAAGTCATAGGTTTTATTTATCGGTGACTGCACAAGACTCAACAGGAGGACGTTTGCAGTAGCCTGTACAAATTACGTTATAAACTTGGAATCCATGTACACGATACGATACATTTTATATAACATATACTTTTTCTACAACAGACGTAAGACGAGAGAGAGCGGGTATACACGAGAGGATGAAACCAATTGGATTCTACAGTTGATATTTATTTGTTTAGGTGTGTCCCTACAGATGAGAATCGGTAAAACTTATTTTTCTGCTCAATCTTGACAGTTGAATGAGCTGGAGATACGACACTTTCATAAATTATGACCATGGCTTCCCTCTCATGTATTTTTTCTCTCCAAAAAAAGAAAACAAATTATTTGTTTTTAACTCCATACTCTCCGTTATTCCTTCATTGAAGGGGTTAAATGTTAAAAATATTACAGAGTCAATTAATAACTAAAATTATCCACAATTTTTTTATAAACATTCGCTCTCCCTGGTCGTTAACTCTACACTCATTTTTTTTGAATCATGTCGATTGATGACAAAGTCGGTATAGTTGAAAGGTAGAAAAAATAAGAGTAAAATTTGAAAGTTAAACTTTACAAAAGTACATAATAATTTGTATCTCTGACTATGGTAAACTTTGTGTCTGTACAAGCAGTCAAGCACTTAGCCAATGTAAGCTGAGAATAATATGAAACAAAATGCGTATTCACTATTTGTCTAATTGCCAAAACAAGACGAGTTGGGAGCTAATATTCCTGACGTTTTAGTACGTTTGCATATGTAACTGTACGCACAAAAAAAAGACACAAAAATTCTATCTGTACATATCTGTAGTTCCCCGTACAATCAATGTGAAGAGAGAGAGACAGAGAAAAAAATAGTTTTAAAACAAGGCATTGGTTTAAAAAGAGTTTACTATCTTTGACGGCAGAAAATTTGTAGACATAAATAATTATATGTTGAAAGTGAGTTGGTGCTGAGAGAGAAAAACAGGAAATGGAAAATAGAACTTTGATTTTTATTTTGTCGACAAGAATTATTTTTTTTCTCTCTTGTCTTTCTCTCCAACATTTTTTTTTTGGCAAAATAGTCTCATACTAAAATCGTTAACATTAGTTTGTAAAGTCTAAATCTTAGAAAGACAAAAAAATTTGTCAAATTCTCAACTTTTACATTGGGGGACGACAGGAGTTGGAGACATGGTTAGCTCATTGCAGAATAGTGTTATTTTATTTTACACTCGACTTCCTCTCTTCCCCTTTACATAATACACAAGACACGCCATACCTCCAGCTACCGGCTACAAAACATGGAAAAGCTAATTCCCAGTGTAAATATGAGATAGTTACACATGTACCTATGCATGTGTACATATTCTTGTGCTTGTGCCTGTGTCCCATCATGTATTTTGCATCATGTCATCCATCCCCAACATGTCCATACAAATCCATGTAAAATATAAATGTTATGTATTTTTAAAGGAAAACTTGTTACAATATCATATCATATAAATATATATATAACATGTAATATTAAATAAAGTTTCAAAATAGTGGTTTTTCACTTGTATCATCCACGTGAATCCACGTTATACTTATATTTATAATAAAGAGAGAGAGAGAGAGGGATGAAAGGGGTATATTTTGTTATATTGGGACATTTATGAATAGCTGCATCTTCAACTGCATACAGAGAGCATTATATGCAGCATAAAAGGACAGTTAAAACTTTAATGGTATTCAAGTAGTGTATGAGCATGTCTTTCTATCTATTGGACGTACATAACTTTATTGCCTTGGTCTGCAAGTGCAATATAGAGAGGATGCCGACTTATGGAACGATGGATGAATCTCTCTCTCTCTTGTGCTTCTACTTTACAAATAACTGGAGGAACAAAAAAAATGTAAGGAGAAGGGGGAAGAACTGAGGACGAGATGCTTTTCGTCTTTTTTTCTTCTTTATCCCCCCCCCTTCTCATAACAACTCTTATATGGAATATTGTACATGTACATGGGTATGCACTATCATGCTAGGAGAGAGATAGAATACGTGAAGAAAGAAAGAAGAAAAAGTTGGAAATGAGGAGCCAAAGCTTCTTGTTCAGTGTAGAGAATCTCTACTAGAGATATAGTGTAGTGTACAGTGTAGTATCAAGTATTATGGAAAAGGCCTGGAGAACGGAACTGCTTGTACATATTCCCGTACAACAGAACACAGAGAGACTGTAGTAGTGTAGTGAATGTTGAAGCTGGAGAGAGAGAGAGTATATAATATAAGCTTAAAAAGCAAAAGGAAGGGATCTATAGCCCCTGGTTTTTGCTTTTGCTTTTGCTGGGTGCGGGAGGTGGAGGAGGTCTCAGTCCCAGTTGTTTCTTAGCCCAAAAATCCCCCTCTCTCATCAGTCAACTCAAAGCTGTTCAGGAGTGAACATACGCTCAACCGTCGCTCTATCACACTCAACAACTTTTTTGTAAAATCTCACTCTTGAACATTGGAAGAAGCAAAAACCTTTTTTTCTGTTGGGTTTTAGTGCTTCCATTTTCACATGTGTACACAGTGAGAGAGAGTGCGACAAAAAGATAGACACGTTGATTTTTTCTCTAAGAAATAAGGAACCGAAAGCTACAACACAGAGTCGGTTTTTGGTTTTTGTCTCACAGAAAAATCAAGAGAGAGAGGATAACATCTGCCCTGTCTCACATTGAACATTGTGCTAGTAAGTTTTTTTTCTCTTCTTGTTCTTTCCAAAATAATCTTATAAATATACTTTTTTTTTAAACACTACACAACCATATAGCCATAAATATCGTGTGTAAGTTGGTTGTAAAATAGTCTTTGGGTTTGTGTGAACGTGTTCAACTGTACAGTTTTCTACAGAGAAAATACTCCTCCTACACACAATAACATAACAAACTCTGTGGAACAAAAATCTGGCAGAGGAGTAATAATTTGACGTGGGAGTTCACTTCTTTTCTAAACTTTTACTCTCTCTCTCTCTCTAATACAATCATGGGAGAAGACAAGATTACTCAGGCAGAAGAAATACAAGAGAAAAAAAAAGATAGAGAAAAAGTCAAGTTCATGAGGAGAGTTTTCTTTTCTTTTCACATGAAAATTACTAGCCAAGTGTAAATATCTATTTCAAATCTATTTATATGGGACTATCCCATCTTTTTTACAAATTTATCTAGAATCTATATACAAAAATTCATAATTTTCTCTTGCATGTCTCGTCTTTTTCATTGTCGTGGAAATTTTTCCTTGTTCTTCCTGTTTTTTTACAACAAAAAAAAGAAAAAGGACTTTTTTGTCAAGTTACAACTTTTTGTTTGTTTGTGATTACATAATTTTTTCACATAGCAATTTTAAATACAAACAAATGTCTGAATACAAGTTCCATTTTGTGAAAGAGAGAGAGAGAGAGAGAAAATTCATGAGAGGGATAAAAGATTATGAACTCTAATTAGTATAAATACAGAGACGAGATAAAAAAAGGAGTATTTTTTCATTGGATACTTGTAAACCTTGTTATATATTTTTTTCAAATTGGAATTACTATAATGTTTAAGAGTAGGAGTGAGAGTAGGAGTGATAATTAGAAGGAAGAGAAAAAAAGGAAACAAAATTGAGAGAGCAACTACTACTTGGATTCTCTTTAATAACAAAAAAAAATGTAGAGAGTGAGTGGAGCTTCTTCTTTTTCTTGTATGAGATTAGCCAGTAATCTGTAATCATTAATGACAATGAGTGAGAAGAGTAAACATTTTAGAAATGGAGGAGAGGGGGAGAACTCTGTTTCTCTCAGAGATTATAACTTTAATTGTAAACTGTTATATAAGTTTGTTGACTATATATGTATGTATGTATATTCTACAGATAATATAAAAAAAAATGTGTATATTTAAACTAACTGTACATGTATTTTTTTTTCTTCTCATGTTTGTTTATTTGATAGATCAACCCATGACTGAACTTGAAGACAGAACTTTCCATTTATGTCAATCCAATAGAGAGACAGTGATCAAAATCTTCTCTTCTTCTTTTTTCATCTCCATGACTTGTGTCTGTGCTTCATTTTCTCTCCAGTTTTAATTTTAACTGTGTTAAAGAGACAATTTCTGTGTTATATATAACACCCAAATTTAATTTTGGAGAGTTTCCTTATTAAAAGAAACTCTTTTTTTCTATTGTCTCCACTACTTTGTCTATCCTCAAGTTTGAGTGATTGTCTAGTTAAGAATACAAGAAAGAAAAAAAAGTGGATTTTTATAGTGATTGTGAATGTGTATGTTTTGGAGGGGTGTATATGAGAGTAGTGTTCAAGAAATGTTTTAAACCGAGACAAGGCTAAAATTTAACTCATACACTACCACACTTTGGTGAGCACATTTAACATTTCCTTTTATGCAGTAAAGTTGACAGAGAGAGACGCTCGACGTGGTGGAGAAGAAGAATAAAAACTTTTTTTTTGAAGTTTCAGTCCAACAAGATTTGCATGCTACTCAAGTCAACGTCATATCGTTTTCATATACAACAGGAATCCTAATATATTATAAAATAATATTGTGCACACAACTCGTTCTCTTCTCAACAAATGTCAGCGGATTGACTCACACAGGGAGAAGGAACGTCATGTATGGAAGTGTACTTGAACTGGACAAGTAAACCGAGCTCAAAAAAATCCCCCTAGAGTAATAACAAAAAAAGAATCTTGGAGAGTGTACTCACATCCTCAACACACACACAACAACAACAAAATATCCAGCAAAAGATCCAGTTAATGTAGAGAGCCACCAAAAGTTTCTTTTGGAGAAGTTGTGAAAAAAAAGAAGAGGGAGATTAGAATGCAACAAAAACCACCCGATGAATCTCAAAAAAAAAAATTACAACCAAGTAGTTAAACTATAAGAGATAATTTACGTTTACTTTACTCTTTTCCATGTAAAGAAAAGGAGAGAGAGAACTTGTTCCCGAAAATCTTTACTCATCCTCAAAACCCCTCAACTGTAGCAACAAAAGCAACTTGTTATATGTACACTTGGGCAATAATCATATTTTATCTCATAACTTGTGAAAAAGTGAACTTCAACTCTCCGTCCAATACCCTCCTTCATTTCTTCAAGTGAGAAAAAGACCAAAAGTGAACTTTTCCTTTTTTTTTGACGGACAGGGAAATTTCAATAACAAGACGGTTACACTCTCAAGGAAAAATTCAGGTACTTTGACAATATTTTTTTATATAAATATTTTAATGATAGTCAAAAAAATTCACAATTCAAAAGTTGAAGGATTTCTATTAATCATTAAAAAATCGTATATACAAATACACAGCATAACTTGCAGTATATGTGTTTGTTATTATGTAAAGAAAAAATAAGCCTAAAGGTGTAGATACGTGTAGCCTATGTAAATTATTTCCAGCCTTATTGTTGTCTGGTGGTCTCTTGGAAACACCAGATCATAACTTTTCTCTCCCCAGACTCTTCTTCCTTTATTACACCAACCAAAACCATCCTCTCCATTTTACCATTGGCTCCATATTCTCCACGGACAATAAATAGTTGCAAATTTACATATTTTTCGTAATGAGTCGAACATCCTTTTATTCATTGAAAAAAGGAGAGAGAGAGAGAGAAAAAAAATTTATTCATTATATTCTTATATAAAATAGTTTTTTTTATTCTCTTGATTTATTAACTTAAAAAAATACTAGACGAGCTAGGATACTAAAACTAGGATCATTCTTGTGTCGTTTTTGTCCCTTCAAATACTTTTTTAAATGTGTAGACAGATGGGTTGTTTTCTCTCTCCATTCTCTGTACTATTTTTTTTATCCCGCTACACTGTAGGTACAAAATTATACATATTGTATCACTTGATATCTGTTCTGGGGCCGTATCTCCTGCTTATTTAAATTTTTTAAGACACATTTGACTATTATTTATTAGTCTCTGGCCTCAAGTCCCTCTCTCTCTCTCTCTTCACTTGTCTTTTTGTGTCTTGTCTGTATAGATTAGATAGGAAAAAGAAAGGATAATCGTAGTCAAATTTTTTCGCAATTAGCTCCATCCCTTTCTCTCTCTCGTATTTAACTAAAGAATCTTATGTAAAAAAAGATAATGAATTGCTTAAACTGTACTAATAATCTACCTTCGTCATTAATCCTCTCTTTAGTCATTTTTACTAAAATTTTTGGGAGAAGAGAGAGAGCCCATCATTAATTATCCATGGTAATTCATTTAGTCAGTGGTCACTCTCTCTCTTTTTGTTTTTCTTTCCCAGTTAGAGAGTGAGAGTAAGAAAGAGACAATGTGTGTGATTTTTTATTTATTTATTTACGTGTCTTGATTCTTCCATTTTTTTCATTATTTTTCTATCCCATGGTGAAAACCATAAAGATAACGTTTGCAATTGTATATGACCCATTTCCTCCACATTTTACTCAATTTTTTTTGCATCCCCTCCTTAAATATCACTATTTTTCCCTATCGGCATTTTGTGACTAAAACTACCATCTAAAATAATACAGTCTTTGAAGCCTTTTTTTCTCTTGAAAAGAGGGTGAACCGTCGTCTTCTCCATTTTCTTGTCTTTTTCATGTTTGAAGTACACCTCAGAGATTAATAGATTTTTGTTATAGCTTTTAAATTTACAAGAATTATTACACAGTTTGGCCATTTGACTATGGTAGTACATTTCATTTTACAGGGAAGGCAAGGGAGAGTGGGGGGGGGGGGTAGGAGAAAAGAATTTATTGAATGTTGATCTTTAAATTTAACGTGTACAGATACAGATACAAACACTCCCCTCCCCACCATTCTCCATCCTTCCTCAATGTCGGTAAATGTTCCCTTGAAATGACGCGCACTAAACATAATATTAAAATTTTATTATAACTCGTACATTCTCTCTCTCTGTATAAATATACGTACACTCAGAGGGAGAGAGGGGTGGCTGATGTAGAAAATAAGACAATTTTTTGATTCTGAATTTGAAAAGGGAAAAAATAAATTTTGATCTCTCTCTCTCTCTCTCTCTCACATTTTAAATGGGGACCATTACAGAGAGAGAGAGAGAAAAGTATGAGTGAATTCCAAATAAATGACTTTAGTTTAAAAAGAAGTTTTTTCCCGATTTAATTAGTTCAGGGAGGAAAACATACAGAGAGAGAGAGATTTGTGAAGAGAGCCAGAGGACAAGAAGATCCTGGATAGAGACGAAACATGATTTAGCCAAGAACAACAAGAACTTATAATTGACTTACCTGTGCAATTATCTGTGAATTTGTATTAGAAAAGAAACCCCCTGTGGATCTGGTTGACAGTTTCCTCACGAGTGCCAAACAAACAGAGAGAGAGAGAGAAAAACTTTATACATTTTATCTGTACAGGTTAAAATGGTTTGAATGAGATGAAGGAAAAGAAGAGAGAGAGAGAGGAGGGGGGGATCCTGATGGAGTAGTAGCAATGTAACTTTTTAGGATGGATGGAAAAGGGAAACATATTTCATTTTCATCATAGTACTTAGGAATAATGGGAAAATATTCTACTTAATATTCATTGTGGATCAACAGCAATATGTCTGTCTCTACATGCATCTGTACATGACAATATAACTCGTATCTGTACACACACAATCATATGCAGTATAAAAGGTAGAAAAATAATATAAAAAATGTACATACCCCTCAAGTACAAGACAATGAGAAGAGGGAGCACTTTTTTCAAAAAAAAAATTATGTAACCCCTTCTCTTGCCAATGATGAGAGTGAATGACTGTAAATTGTAAATTGGCTTAGAGTAAGTAATACAAACATAAATTCAAGTACAGCCCCAGCCATTAGATTCGATTCAGTTGTTATTCTCAATTTCTGTGGTAAAAGGACTTGTCCATAATATGTCCTATACTAGTACCAATATAATATTCCTCCATATCTGTAGTGATACAAGTAAAAGTTACATGGAGGGAGAGGAGTAGATAATGGAAAATAAATAGTTAGGATGGAATTAATCGGAGAATGCATGCCTAGCAAATATCACACACACACAAGGGCCAGATGGGGATGGTTCTAAGGTAAACGGGCATTCTGCCGAGTGTACACTTATGACGAGACATGTTTGACGGTATAGTTTTGCCGAGTGTATCTTTCTGACGTGAGTACATATACCGAGTGTACATTTCTGACGTGACTAAATATGACGAGAACATTTTAAAAAAATTCAGTAATGTGGTAATAAGGTAGA
>JAQIVZ010002269.1:0-22267 GCA_034700945.1 Arrhopalites spinosus
CAATAATTTTGTACCACAATTTTTTGGATTTTGTTACGTTTTGACCTGTAACTTTGGAACGGGTCAATATTTTTTACAATGATGGACATATTCAGAAAGAGGATAAAATTTGCCACAATTCATACGTTGAGACCCCATAACAATTCCGAACTTTGTAGCAGGAAAAATCGATTGTAAAATGGCCGTATTGATTTTTAAATGTGAGCCTGAGTGGAGATTTGAGTGTGAGCCTGAGTGTGAGTGGCCTTCTTGAATTTGGCCCTAAGGTTACAAAACTAAAATAACAAGTGGTGACATTTGAGCTTTGACATAAAAGTAAACAGACGACTTGACACAAGAATTTTGAACATTTTGACAAGACACGAGACCACTAAAACCCTCTTTAGTTTCAAATAAAAGTTGAATTTCATATGAAAATGATTTATTTCCATTCGATTGACCCTCGCTGAGCTCCAATAAGTCGGAAGGAGGATTGGTCCCAAGACGATAATATTGAGGTTTCCACTTTTAATAAACGTGAGGTGAATTAGTTACAACTACAAAAATATTTCAAAAATTTACAAAGTCAATGTAGTTCTCCAAAATGGGACTTTCCACCATAAAACTCCATGGTGGTGGTCCACTTTGAAATTTGGGGGGAGGTGCAGGTCAACCTGTAAAATTTTCTATCTTCCGTCTCAACAATGCCATCCTCTCCAGTTGTCTCTAGAGTGACATTGTTCGTGTACAGGAGAGGGTACTCGTCCCCATCTGTGACTGGTATTCCTTTTACTTGAACCAATTCAATTTTTATTTTGGGTAGTACAAATGATTCCTCCTTAGACTTTTCTCTAGCCAAAATTAGTATTCCACTGTCAGTTAATAGTAATATTATTATTGTTATTTTATTCATTTTAAGTTCAAATTTTTAACTTATTCTACGGCTGTCAACCCAAACATAATAAATTACAATAAAGTTAAAATTTAATATGATTAAAGATACACCCAATAACTAGATGAAAGAGTTTCGATTTTAGGTAGGAAAAAAAATTAAAATTAAAATTAAATATAGTGAGATGTCCAACAAGGAAAAATAAATTAAAGAAAATGTGTGGTCAGCTCCACCACGTTTCACCTTCAGACGTTCCATTCTCCAAAAAGTTTACGAGTCCCATAAAATGGCAGTCACCTTCTGAATACATCAGTACATCAGTTTTTACCATCAGTTTTTACCAGTTTTTATCTAACCTAATGTAAATAATTCCATCTCCTACATGTGAGGTCTCAAAACAGTTTACTTTCATCTCAACGAGCTCATCTTTCACGTTGATCTATTGGTTGCAATGACCTATCCATGATGATGGACTTGACAAATTTTGGAAAGGTGAAACGGGAGAAGATGAAATGTCAGGTCAAGTACATAGTTAAATATAATGAACAAGGCATTTAAATCATTCAGACATCTCGCTAGTTTGAATATGATTTAAACAAGCAAATAAAATAATGAGTGCCTTATCCTCTTAAATTAAATGAAAATTATTCCTCCAATTTCCAATTAAATGGCCAATCTAATTCGCCGTTGACCTGATAAAATACCCCCCCCCCCCCTCATAGTTTTTGATACTCCCCTCCCTATGGAACCTCTTTTCATGTCGGGGAATTATAAGTAGAAATTGTGTTTGGTGGAAAACAAATTTGAGAAAAAAAATAAAGGACTTAAAATACAGACAAATGGTGATACATAATTGGAAGTAAACCTTATTGACCACTCTGAAAGTTCAACACTAATAAAATAATGAATTTGTTATCTTACCCAATTGAATTGATAATTTGCTGCTTCAATTTGCAATAAAATGGCCCATTTGTGAGTTATCACGTTAAAGCATACCTGACCACATTGTCAGTCTTGTAAATTATTTGCAACACAAAATTTGTTTTTCAATTTTCTCCACAAAACAGAGAACAGTCTCCAGTTTTCCTACAAACTCAAAGGCGGAGCAATTAAGTATTTCTAAATTTATGTAAGCGTCCAAATACATTTGAGCATTTGGAAACATACCAGGGCGGATTGTTCCCTGAATTTGAAATGTTGACGCGAGAAGAAAATCGGTTCAATTTCCTGGCTCTTCATTGGGCTTCCTGTTTGCATTTCCTTCCAACTAAAATCAATCTTCTCACCGGCACGATCCACAAAGAGGAGAGGAAATGGCAGAAATCTATGTGGAATTTTAATTTTTTTGTGGCCATCTTGGACTGGCTCTACATCACCATTCGCCTCATCCAGTCCATTTTGAATCCAGAATTATTCATCAAACAGCATTTAGTTATTCACCTGACAATGGTCGCCGCCTACACAGTTATTATCATTGCCAATTTCATTTTGTTCGTTAGAGGGAGGGCCATGAATGTGACAATTTTTAATCTTCTCTTTCAAAATTCTCCTCCAAAAAAAGGTAGGCCATGACACAATGGAAAATGACATTATTCTACACTTTAATTAAATAATTAAATAAAGTAAATTAATGAAATGGTTTGTTACAGTTCGTAGAAGCGGGATTCTCAAATATTCTCGGCGTGAGCTCCTCGCCTTGATTTTACCCCTATTTTCGGGTATCTCGAGTATGGGTCTCATAATTGTATTGGCCCTGGACCAGACCCAAAAACTTTTACTCTTTTCGTCTCTCCCTTCATCCCTTCAAAATTCCTACACTTTTTACACCATTGTTTTAATTGATGTCTACTGCATTGTATTTTTTGTAATTTGTGGTTACTTTCTCCTTCTAAACCAAATTCTGTTTCTTGACAAGTCGGAGGAGAGCCATCTTGAGATCAAACTCCGTCTCAGGTATGTCCCCACAATTATAACAATTTAATTTAATTGCCTAAATAAAATAAAAAATATTGAAGGAGCGCGGGAAAAAAAATTCCAAAAGATTTTGTGACGAGAATTTTAAAAGATTTGGAGAATTTGTGGCTGGTAATCAAAATGTTCAATCAACTTCACGCCTGGTTAATTTTTTTGTTGAAGCTTTTTACAATTAACGTCTGCATCTTCTGTACTGCCTCGGCTATTCTTCAAGATTTCTTTAGTGACCCCTTGGTCGTCATAATCAACGTGGTCATGGCATCAGATGCTGTCATCTTCTTTACAATCGTCTACGAAAAGGCTTTTCACATTCCTCAAAATTTTGGACTCATTAAATCTCAGGTCATGGTGACGATTGTGGAGTATGCTTTCAACAAGGAAGAGCGGGAGGAGGTCAAGAGGAGGGTGAGGTCGACTCCGAATGTGGGGGTCAAGGTCGGGGGGTTTCACACCCTTGAAAGGATGTCAACGGTCAATTTTCTTCATTTCTGTCTCACTCACATTGCGGCGCTTCTTATTGCCCATCGTTAAATTTTAATTATAAATTGACGTAGTGCTTTGGTAGGCTCCTCCCCTTTTGTAGCTTTTTTCATCACGATAGTTATAAGGACAAATTATTTTAATTCTTTAATTAAGAGAAATTATTTGTTTAATCAAGAGAAATTAATTGTGTTTTGTGGAAAACAAATTTGAGAAAACGATAAAGGACTTAAAATACAATAAATGTGGGATACATAATCGCAATTAAGCCTCATTGGCCACTCTTAAAGTTCAACAGCTTCATAAAATAATTAATTGTTATCCTACTCAATTACAATGATAATTTGTTGTTTCAATTTGCAATAAAATGGCCAATCAGTGAGTTATCACGTGAGAGCATATCTTTTAACATTGTCACAATCGTGTAAATTATTTTTAACACAAAAATTTGTTTTTCAATTTTCTCTACAAAACAAAGGACAGTCTCCAGTTTCCTAGAAACTCAAAGGGCGTAGCAATTATGACTAATTTAAAAATTTATATAAGTGTCATGAATGACGTAGCTCCGTATTATGTAAAAAATCCCAAAATACACTACAGAATTTGAAAATATACCAGTGCCAAAGGTTCACTGGAGTCAAAATGTTGACGCGGGAAGAAAATTGGTTCAATTTCCTGGCCCTTCACTGGGTCTCCCGTCTTAATTTCCTCCCAATTAAAATCAATCTTCTCACCGGCACTATCCAAAAAGAGGAGAGGAGATGGCAGAAATTAGCCTGGAATTTTAATTATTTTTTGGGCATTTTGGACTGGCTCTACGTCACCATCCGCCTTATCCAGTCCATTTTTAGTCCAGAATTATTCATCGAACAACATTTAGTTATTCACCTGGTACTCATGGGGTTCTACACCCTCATCGCCGTGTCCGACAATTTTCTCTTCATCAAGGGAAGTGCCATGAATGTCACAATTTTTAATCTTATTTTTCAAAATTCTCCTCCAAAGAAAAGTACGTCCTGACATAAAAATGTGAATTTAATTTTATTTAATTTTTAAAGTAAATTAATTGATTGGTTTGTGCAGATCGTAGAAGCGGGATTTTCAAATATACCCGACACGAACTCCTCACTTTAGTTCTACCCTTCGTATTTTACATTTCGCTTGTGGGTCTGATAATTATTTTGGGGCTGGACCAGTACCGGAAGTTGCTTCTCTTTTCGTGTCTGCCTTCATCCCTTCAAAATTCCTACACCTTTTACAGTCTCGTTCTAATTGATGCCTACTGTCTTTTATTTCTCGCCACTTGTGGGTACTTTCTCCTTTTAAGCCAGCTCCTGTTTTTTGAGAAATTGGAGGAGACCCATCTCGAAATCAAATTGCGTCTCAGGTAAATCCCCACATTTAAAAACGAATTTCAATTGAAAGAAAATATTTTGATTTTTGATTAAAGAGAGGCGGGAAAAATAATTCCGAAGGATTTTGTGAGGAGAATTCTCAAGGATTTGGAGAATTTGTGGCTGGTGATCAAAATGTTCAATGAACTCAACGCCTGTTTAATTTTTTTAATGAAGCTTTATTATATGAACGTCTGCATTTTCTGTACTGTCTCGGCTATTCTTCAAGATTTTTTCAGTGACCCCTTTCTCGTTTTCATTAATGCAGTTATAGCCTTAGATGCCGCCATCTTCTTTACCATCATTTTTGAAAAGGCTTTTCAAATTCCTCAAAATTTTGGGCTCATAAAATCTCAGGTCAACGTCATAATGAAAGAGTATGCTTTCAAGAAGGAAGAGAGGAAGGTGGTCAAGAGGAGGGTGGGGTCAATTCCAAATGTGGGGGTCAAAGTTGGGGAGTTTCACACCCTTGAAAGGATGTCAACAGTCAATTTTCTTCATTTCTGTCTCACTCACATTGCCGCCCTTCTCATTGGCTGTCGTTAAAAATATTCTTATCAGTTCATGGAAGTCGTGTTGTCAAAGGTCAGTGTCAATTATCACATATGGTGCTGATACACAATCCAATGCAATGCATCATTCAATGTTGCTTCAACACTCAGGTGGAGAAGGTCATGAAAAAGATGAGGTCAATTTCAAATGGAGAAGGGACATTTGAGACATTTTTAAAGTTGGGAATTTATGTTTTACATATTTCTGTCTTTTTTCTTGCATATCGTTGAATTTAATTATTATAATTAATATTGAAATATTACAATGCTGAGTACAGTGTGTGGAGAGAAATAAGCACTTTTTAAAACCATTTTGAGTTTTACTTGTTTCAAATTTTAACAAGGATGGAAATTTAAGGTGGGCAATTTTGAATACACAAAAATCTTTGGAGCATTTTGGTAAAACTCTACGCTACAAATCAAAATAGTGTTCCATTTATTTGGGTTCACTGTATGATAAATAAATGTTGACAAAATTAGGATAATCTCAATTAAATTACTATTTACAGAGTGAAATAAATTCGGAAATAATTTTCAGTGTCATTGAAGTTTTTAATTTGAATTAATAATAATAATTTATTGTTCTTCATAGTTATTAAGAATAAATAAAATTATTTTCACGTGTAAAATATTTTAGTGTAACTTGAACGCCGTTCATTGGGTTAGTCAACCTTTTATGACACTTTCTTAGTAAAGACAATATTTCATAAACATGGGACACTTCTGCCTGGATTAAGTAAAATAAATTTGTTAACTATGCTTTCATTCTCCAAGACTTACGAGTGTTTTGGGATTGGAAAACAATTCAAAATTTTATTTTCATATTGGCTCTCTATTACACCGTCTCTTCATTGGATTAGCGTCAATTTTGGATGTTGTTGTTTTATATGTAAATAATAACTTTAAATTAATTATTCATTAATTTAAAAATAATTATGTAATACATATCATTAGCATTTAGCAACTTTAAAACAGTTTACAATTACCCTATATCTTCGAATTATAGCCCCGGCTAAAATCGGAAAAAATCATTTTTTAGCCCCCCCACGTGACAATGTTAAAGAATGAGTTAAATCCTGCGGGGGGCTATAATTCGAAGACGTACGGTAGGAAAGTTGTGAAGCGTCACTCTGACTACAAATAACATTCTGTTCAAGTAATTTGGGTACTAGAAGAGACTTTTTTCATTTAATGGCGTCAAACTTTTACACTTTTGGTTTCTCCATCGTGAAAATAAAAAAAATGAGTCATTGACAAGTTTGGGTCAAAAATGTTATTAATTGACATTAGAGAGCATCTTTTCATATTATTTCATTTATAATGTAATTTATATGCTTAATAATTGATGTGAAAATATTATGCAGAAAATTTATTTAACCTACTAATGCACCATAAAATTATTGGGAAGGGAAGACTCTTTCCGAAAGAGAGAGAATGGTGTTGAAATTAAACAATTTTTTTTTTGTATTTTTAATAGGTAAAAAAAATAAATCTATTCTATTTAAATATTTATGTTCACACTACAGGACTACAGGCTGTAGTCTACAGCAAATAAAAGTTTTTATTTTTAAACTGCGCGCTTGATTATTTTTTGTTCGGAAATGTAAAAAAGCGAACATTCATTTTCTTTTGGTATTTATTTAATTTCTTAACTAGTGCAATTTGTTTTAGCCATCCTGATTAATTTTTAAATTTTTAATTATTTCAACAAGACTCGAGAACATTCGAAGTTTAAGTTAGTTATTTATTTTATCTCACCCCAAACTAATTGACTTTTGACATTTACATTTACCTGTCAATCCATCTCATGATGCAAGTCAATTAAAGATAATTTGATTGTGATGTTCAATTAGAAGAAAAATGAAACCTGTGAAATTTAAATGGGGACAAAGTCATTGAATTTCGGGATTCCCACATTGTCAAGTGTTTATTTTTAATTGACTTGTCCATCAATTAAGATTAATTAATAATCTTGTGCTACACAATACAGCAACGTGCTATACATTGACCAACGAAACTTGTTCTAGAGCCTTCGAATTTTTTTTCAGTTAAAGTGTTGACAATTAATTTAACTTTCTAGATTAAATTTTAATTAAAATGTCATATTAATCATTTAATTTAATTGACTTTGAGTGTATTAAATTTCGTGTTGAAATTTTCGTATTTAAACCCCGGACTCGTATCACCACAAATCACATCAAACTTTGGCGACTAGCCAATAACTTTTTTAGTAATTAAAAATATTTGCAAATTGACAATCAACAATGGCAAATTATTCCCTTTTCGCACTAATTGCAATTACTTTAATTGCCATTCCAGTCCACTGTCAATACGATCCACATTTCACAGAAAATCGAACGACAATTACCCACCTTTTTGAATGGCGCTGGAATGACATTGCCGCCGAATGTGTCCGATTTCTCGGGCCTTATGGCTACGGTGGAGTTCAAGTGAGTTAAAAAGCCCAAAATAAAATATTTAATTTGAATCTACATTAACTTTTAATTGCAGGTCTCACCCCCTAACGAGAACGCCATTGTCCATAATTTCGACAACCAGCGACCCTGGTGGGAACGGTATCAACCCGTTTCCTACAAATTGGCCACACGATCCGGCTCTGCCCAAGAATTCCAAGAAATGGTAATCAAATTAAATTACAATTGAATGACAATTAACTTTAAATAATTCTAAATATGAAGGTGGCAGCATGTAATGGAGCGGGAGTTCGAGTTTATGTGGACGCGGTTATAAATCACATGACAGGAGCCGGAATGAGTGGCGTGGGGACTGGTGGCTCTCCCTACAACGCGGGAAAGGAAGAATTTGGGACTGTTCCTTATTCGTCCCTTGATTTCAATCATAATAATGGCGCCGAGTGTCCCACTGAAAATGGGGACATTGGTTCCAATTATGGGAATCCCGTTGTGGTGAGGGAAACTTTTCAAAAATGTTTTTTGGCGCTATTTTTCTGGTGATAAAAATTAGGATTTTTTTAGGTAAGAAATTGTCGATTGAGTGGACTAGTCGATTTGAATCAAGGGAAGCCCTGGGTGAGAGACAGGATTGTTGACTATTTAAATAATTTGACGAGCTTTGGTGTGGCGGGATTCAGGTGAGTTCACAACTTCAAAACTGAAATAGTTTTTAATTTAATTAAATTTAATAACGAAATTGTAGAGTGGATGCTTCGAAACATATGTGGCCGGAGGATTTAAAATTAATTTATGACCGTCTCAATAACTTGCCAACATCCCACGGATTCCCCACGGGAGCCAAGCCATTTATTTATCAAGAAGTTATCGACAATGGTAAGTTTTTAATTGAGATTAATAGTATTTTGCATAATTTTAACAATTTTATTTTTTGAAGGCGGTGAGGCGGTTAGTGCGGGTCAATATTTTGATTTGGGTCGAGTCACTGAATTCAAGGTAAATTATTTAATTTTATTAATTTAATGTCAAATTATTTTTAATTGGGTATTTTTGTAATGAAGGCTTGTACCAAACTTGGGAATGTGTTGAGAAAGTGGGGAGCAAATGGGGAGGAGTGGCCTGAAAAACCTGAGCAACTCAGTTTTCTTGAGAATTGGGGTAAGCCATTTAATTTTCAATTAATTTCTATCATCTACAAATTACAATTTAATCACAAACAAAGCTTTTTGTAACTCTAAGTACTTAATTTTTCGCGCCAATTGGCGAACTGTTTGTTCGAATGGCGTCCAAGTTCAGCTTTTAAGTTACTTTTTCCAAATTAATTAATTGAATTATTTAATGGAATTTTATTTAGGCGAAGGTTGGGGTTTCATGCCAGATGGCGTTGCTTTGACTTTTGTTGACAACCACGACAATCAACGGTAAGTTATTTTCAAATATCAATAAATTTTTACAATTTGTATTTTAATTCCAACCCATTTAAAAATTGATTTGAAAATTTGAACAGGGGTCATGGGTCAGGAGGAAAGAGCATTGTGACCTTTAGAGATGACCGAATGTACAAAATGGCTCAGGCCTTCGTTCTCGCTTCGCCGTATGGAATTCCTCGGGTCATGTCTTCATTTTATTGGGAGAAAAAACCAGATCCACAAGATCCCGCCAAGGATTTGAATGATTGGGTACTTTTCTCATTTATTTTTATTAAATGACCCACATTATTTAATTAAAATAAATTAAATTCTGGAATTTAAAACGTTGACAAATATTTTACAAAAAAAGGTTGGGCCACCCCATGACGATGCCTACAATACCCTTCCAGTGACAGTGAACGATGACCTCAGTTGTGGAGAACCAGGACGAGACTGGATATGTGAACATAGATGGCGTCAGATTTACAATATGGTCCGATTCAGGAACATAGTTCAAGGTAAAGCCAATAATTGTAGCTAATTTTTAATTAAATTAATTTTTCATGTTAATTTTTTTTTTGATAAAAGTTTCGACTTTTTTAACGTGTTAATTAACGAGGCATTACATACGAATTAAAACTGTCATTAAATGTGCAGGGACCAAAATGACGAATTGGTGGGGTCAGAAAGATCGAATTGCGTTCTCACGTGACCGTAAAGGATTTCTAGCCATTAACAATGACGTCGTTGATTTCAACCAAATTGTGGAGGTAATTACAATTTAACTGAATTTTAAATGAAAAAGAGAAATTGAGAAACATTTTTTTTGCTTAGACGACCTTGCCAGACGGGAGTTACTGTGACGTAATATCCGGGAATTATGAAAATGGGGAGTGTACAGGAAAGGTCATTTCAGTGACCAATGGCAAAATTAACCTCAACATTCTCCACACAGACTCTGACCCAATCATCGCTATTCATCTTGGGGTACGTCAGTCATCATTTAATTAATTTTAATTGGCTTTAATTTAAAAGATTCGATATTCGATAAACTGACTTTTTTTATTTTTGTCTCCTTTTCAGTCAAAGCTCTAATTAAGGAGAGGGCGGATAATTAGCAGAAATCAGGAATTAGCGGAAAAAATTTATACATTTTTTAAAACAAAATAATTTTATTTTTATGTACCATTTTAATTTGTTTAGTATATTTAATTTAAATGTAAAATAACTAGCTTGATAAAAACTAACAGAAATAATAAAATTATTGTTGTACTATCAGTAATTTATTAATGTACAAAGGAAAAATAAATTAAAAATCTGAATAAAATATTAATTAAAAAGACTGTTATATAGATTTATGAGTGACCTCGAGATACCGGTATCATGTAACCACTCCAATTAAAGATTTTGATGAGCCGAATTCGAATCCGCTGCCGTATCATTAAGGAATACAATAGTTTAGGTGCAATATTTAATTACAATTAACTTGACCTTCCATTTATTTAATTTTTTCCAAGGCCATATACACTCTATGCTCCATCTTTCAGGCTTTGATTCTGGATGGTGCATAGAGTGCATATGGCCTTGATTTTTTTGAATTTCTTAGTTAATTAATTTTCAACAACAACACATGACAACTAATATTACGTTAATATTTTCATATTAATTAAATAAATTTAATTTAAATTCCCCTCTAATAATTGAAGGGTTCGGGGGATAAAGGGCGGTCAGAAAAGTTTTTTTGGAAAATAATTAATATTTTGCCGTTTTCCAATCCATTTTTCATGCTACAAAGTTCGGAATTTGTAAGTGGTCACAGCGTATGAGTTGCGGCACATTTTAATGCCCTTTCCGAATATGCTTACCATTTAAAAAAATATTGATCCGTTTCAAAGTTACAGGTCAAAACGTAAAAAGAGTCCTATCATTTCATTAATTGTGACCACAATTTGTTTGACTTTTTTTACAGTATATTTTAAAAAACTAAGAGATAGCTCACAGTGTCATTTACAATATTATGAATCACCATTAAGGCACATTTAACATCATAACTATAAAAATTAGCCACCGTAACAGACAAACACCGCAACGCTTTAATTTTACACGTCAACCGTTTTGACATTGGCATTGGCATAGATGTCGCCTCACCCGCCATCTCCCTCAAAAATTCAGTAGACGTAGATCTTAAATAGCCAGCAGCTCGGATGACAGCAAAAATATTAAAAATGAAACCAAATGAGGCAAGTGGACAGACGACAGCTGCAGTGGGGACATCTGACGCTAAAAGATTCCCTCGAATTGTCATCACATTCAAAGCCACAACCACGGCTGTGATGGCAGTTTCAAAAATTGACATAATGTACGGATTCACAAAGTCAAGGGTGATGTGCAAAAGAATTTGAGATTGAGAATAAATTTCCAACATGTCTGCCACTTGCATTTTTACCATTCCAACTTTTTCGTAACTGTAAAACGACAAAGCATGAATTAGTTTCAAACGTTTAATTATTATTATTTAAATAAATAATTAATTTAAAAAATGGCGGGTATGTTTACAGGATGTATTGTATCAAAACAAGACCAAAAAGAGGTGCCATGCACACTTCAGCACATATAACAGTTGTAATCAAAAAACAGATGAGCCACATTGAGTCAATTAAGTAACCCCAAGTTTCCATCCAAAGAGGGCACTGGCCATTCATCCAATTAGTGTAGAGTGAGCACAAGTGGGGGGAGAGAAAAAAATAACTTTGGGGCATACTTTGAGAAATCCAAAAAATTGATACAATGGACGGTAGGCCAGCTATAAAACAGAAAATGGCACAGCCCATCAAAATTATTCTCAGATCTGGAATAATTTCTAAGGCCCACGTTCCATTTAACAATTTTTCTGAAATAAATTAATTAAAATTAACAACTGAGGGTCTACTGTAAGCACTAGAATTAATGGCCAATAATTTTTTGACTTACTTGAAACAAGGTTGTGAATTTTAATTAATTCATTGAGTGGCACATGGGCCATGTTCATTTTAAAGAGAAACGTGAGAACCAAAATGAAATGCCACACCCCAAAAATAGCCAAACAAATTATAATTTTGTAGTCCAGTGGAGTGCCATGTTCATTGACCTTTTTCCAAAAATTGACGTGGGTCATTGTTAACCACATAAATGCTATCCGAAATATTGTGAACAAGGTCATACTAGTCCAAATGGTGGTTCGGACTCTTGACCCCATTTCAAAGAAACTTGTTTTGTAATTGAAACGAAAGGGCGTGGCCAATGTAAAGGTCAAAATAGTACCGACAGTCCAGAGAGCCCTTGGATAGGTGATGGTTGTTTCCAGAAATCTGTGGAATGATACTTGACCTGCATACCATTTGAGCCATTGAATTGCGTTTTCTAACTTTGTTTTCAAATTAACGGCTACATTTTCTAAGGAGTTGAGCAAAAATGGTTTGTGGTGAAATTTGCTTGGAATGTCTATGGGAGTGATCTCGTATGGCTCCAATTCCATTGGTTCGAATATCATATTTGGCGGGTGTGGTTGGACGTGCGATTCCATTGGAGATGGAGTTACGCGACCTCTTCTACCCATAAGATTTCCTAATTGATGTGACCTTTGACTTGTAGCTTTTTGAATTCGCATGATTGAATTGTGGCACATATGTTTGACTATTTGGCGTGTAATGGCTTCATGAGTTTGTGTTCTTGTACTTTGAGTTTTTGAAAATGGAGGATACCAAAGGAAAAATGGAATTCAGAATTATTATTTAGTTGCCTAACAAAGTTACCTAATTTAACTATGATTTTTTCCCTTTGAATTGTAGACACAATTTATTGAATGTCATGTAATTTTCTTGTTTTCAATCAAACATTGCATACACATGACATGCTCGTGGGCTTCATAAAAATTTATTTGAAATAATTTCAAAAGTCAAACATGGCTGTGTACTACAGCGCTCCGATCCGGGGGTCTATTCTGTTTCGTCCACCCGGACGAGATTATAAACCGTTGGAATTCCGGATCGGGTCAAGTGTTTTGTTCTCCATTTTGTACTTATTTTCGGTGAAATCATGTACAAAATAAGATTAATTTTTAAAGACATCCCATGTTTCATCAAACGTCCTCTATAAAAAAATTTCATAGCGGGTATTGAGCTTCAAGTAAGGCACATTAGCATTATTTCATTAAATTACGATAATCAAAAAAATAATCATTTTAAAACACTAACACATCACACGTCTCCTCTTTAGGGGGTGGGGTCCTCCGGAGGAGACACGTATACTAATACATGTATGTACATACTGGAGACATAGAGGGGTGGGTGCCAAAATGACCATTTTGAAAAGACGTCTTTTATGAAAGCCCCCTAACTAACAGTGTGGGTTATATTATGCACAAAAATATAAAATTGTTTAATCAAATAATTCGGTAATTTTTATGTCCTTAGTTTATGATTTTTTCTACCCAAAAAATAGCACCCAAAAAATGGGAGCGTCATTGGTTTATTTTTCATTTTTTGTCACGTTTCTCCTCTGATTTGTAAACACAAGTTTAAATTGTCAATTTAATAAATGATCAAATTCAAAATCAATCAAATTCCCCAAACGACAAACATGCACATGACTTGTTCATGGCACATAAAATTGGAAATGGGTTTGCTCATATTTGGAGTACAAATAAAGACTCATAAAAATAAAAATAATTTTCAAAAAAGTTCCCCATGTTTATACAGTGACATGTATCCTAATAGAAAATATGTAGAAAAATAAAAAAATAGAATTTGCATGACAAAATAATGACAATCTAAAATTTAAATATTTGACCAAGTGGCTTTATTTCAATTATTGAAAATGTAAAGAAATTTATTTCCATAAATTGAAAATTATTTTCAAATAAAACTGGAAAATATTTTTGACATAAAAATATTCCAATTATAGAAATCAACAAGAATAAATTGCTAATAATGTGGAATCCATATTTAATATTCATTTTATTGATATTACAAAGAGCTTTGTCTGGAAAAATTGTTTTATTTGCTAGAGTTCGACGCCATTCCAGGAATTTAATTCAATTTTCGTCTCAAGTCAGGTTGAGACTTCTAACAGAAATGTTGATGGCCGTCAGGCAACATGACCTATCTGTAAGATGAAAAATGACCTATGTGCAATTTTTGTTAAATGCAAAATAACCCATGTGACAAAATGCAAATTGACCTATCTCCACTCCCAAATTTCAGCCTAATTGACTTTACAAATTGTTCGCAATCTTGCAAAACTTTTGTACCAAGTTGGGGTTGCCCACTAATATCTAAATATTTAAATATCAAGTTAAACATCTTTAACCATTTCAACCCACATTTTAGAAAATGAACGCCACAGCCTTTGTAATTAAATCAAAAATCCTCACAAAATTTTTACAAATTAAATTTAGAATTAAAATGAAACCCGAATAAAAATTCCCCGCCACCACAAATCCAATTTCCATAAAAAGAATGAGGACAGAAAAAAATAGTCCAATGACGCCCACATAAAAAACGAGATAAATATCAGAGCCCGCGAAACTCAAAATTTTGAATGTTTTCATAGATTCATCCACATAATCTCCCCTCAATTGGAACAAAATTCTCTTCTTTTTCAAAATCCAACTCTCCCATTCAGACCAGAGGTCATAAATCCCCGATGTTCTAAGAGCCGTCATTCTCCTGGGAATCATCTCCATATTCTCCATCCCCTGAATCTGTGGGTACTGGAGACTAAATCCTGTCCAATTGATCATAAATTGGTCATTGTAATTTCGATTATGAGCAAATTCCAGTTGGCGGTTTTGTTTCATTTAAATTTTGAATGAATTCCACACACACTCAAATCTATTTTGACCCACAATGACCACCGCCTTTTTCAATCCTCTGAAAAATTCTCCGGTAAGTTCGACGGGCAAACAATTCGCATATTGGCCAATTTGCGAATTTGCTGAGAATAGTCTCGACAGGATTGAAACCGAAGTAGGGTCGAGGGGGGTTATTGCAGCAGGTTTTTACATGGTTTGACTTTCAAACCCTTGTGTATGAAAAGTCCTTGCGCTACCCACTTCAGATTTTTTGTGAACTGATTTAGGGACAAGTTAGAAACAAGGTCCCATCAATAGAAACAGAATTTTATTTAGTGATGAGTTGCAGTTTAAAGATTACGAAATCAATTCAGCTGCTGCAATAGCCCCTCAAAACGGGGCTATTGTAGAAAATCGTGGAGATATTGCAGCAGGCCCTAAAACCAATAAACTACCCAAATAAAAATTAAACTAAGCATACAGAAATGACCAGGAGTGACCCTCACATGACTTGACCTGATGAAACTCAAGTGGAACGAGTTCACTGTGGCTCCAGACCACGTTTTTCCGCCAATTTCAATGAAACTTAGTAAAATTATGAATATCGACGTTTTCTCTCCTCTTTGGCGAGGTAGAAACGATTCGCCTTTATAACTTGACCTCTAGAGGTCATCGTGATCAATGGCTTATAGGTCTGACCCCTGTTGACCCCCAAATTTGAAAAATTTAACAGGTGAAATCAAGAATATAGGGGTCAATATTAATTTGAGGTAAAAACATTTATCAGGGTGACACCTAAAGGTCACCAACAACTTTGACCCAAGTCAGAGGTCACAAAATGCACGATTTCAAAAAATTGCAAAGAGAGTATTGTACGTAAATCCTATGGTTTTCATTGAGATTACTTAAATGTTTTAACATACCTTCAAATCAATATTTTGAAGGCTTTTTAAAAAGTATAGACTACGAAGAGTGGTTCCATTTAAAAACAATTGTGAATAAAAAATGAGGCAAAAATGTTGTGAATGTAATTGGGTTTTAATTCACATTTAATTAATTGTACTCTTATAATTTTTTATGCGAAAATTAAAATTAAATTAATTGCACAGCAATACAATTTTGAAGACTTCAAAATTGTATTGCTGTACAATTGAAGTCAATTAAATTCAACAATTGGTGAAGGATTTTTTATTGAGAATAAATTAAAGACAATAATTAAACTAAATTGGAGGTAAAGATGGTCTCCCCGGGGTCATTGGAGCAGTAGGCACGATAAATGTGTTGTTCAAAATAGATTTGATCCTCTTTCAACCATCGCAATCTCTCATCACACACAATTGGATTATCCTCCAACGTCATGTGAAAATTTACATTCCCCCTCAACAACGGTTCAAATTGTCCCGCCGAGATCGTCTCAAATGAATTGCCATCAAATGTGAGGGTCAAAGGTCGATAAGTTATATTGAATAAGCCATTTCGTTCGTTGTTCATTCCCTCATCCGTCATCTTATTTTTATCAAGCCAAATCAACAAATATTTGTCCTCCATTTCTGGGAGGGGCTCCTCCACCAAAAACGCGTCATCCCCAAACTCCACCAAACTGTTCCCAATAAATGTAAAATGTTCCATTTTATTAAACCTTTTAAACTGCCCGCCTCCTATCGAGGTCAAATTGTTGTTGGAAATTGTGAGGGAATCAATTCGGGTAAAATTGGAGAGACCCCACACAAGATCTTGACCGGGAGCACTTGACTCAAATTTATTACTGGCAAAGGAGATGCCATAGCAAACGCGCGGTTCAAAGAAGGCCAACGCCCGCCCGAAACCCGCCTCAGTTAAACTGCTGCCTTGAAACCAAATGTAACTGACCCTGATGGAACGCTCATAGTCTGCCGATGAGGGACTCGTCACAGAAGTCAAAAACGGATTGTCCCGAAGGTCAAAGAAATAAATGATACTCGTTCGGTAGAATACCGAGAGGTCAAGGTGGGTCAACGAAGTATTTTCGACTGTGATGGTGTTCATGTCAAGCCAGGTGTCGGGGTAAAGGTCGTTGACTGCCCGGATTTCATTGAAAGTGTTGTTGATGATTTCCTGGGTGACGAGTGGGCCTTTGCATATGACCGTGAGGGTGATCTGACTCGGATGTTGACACTCACAGGGGGCGATGGCCTTCTCATCAGGACACAAATAAACTGAAATTCACAATTATTTTAATTGTGGGATGAAAACATTTTAATTAAAATGGTTATGATTATTCATACAAATTTTGGGACCGGTCTGGATGGGCACATCCTGTTCATGGTGGTGGTTTGGTAGGACAACTCCATCTGGTGACAAGGTCCATGGTTTCTGGGAGAGACTGAGCCCTTGACCTGATAATTGAGAGAAAGTTGATAAACAATAATTCTAAATTAGTTTTAATGATAGTTAATTAAAATTAAATTTACCTGGGAAGGTGATAGAGAAAACTGCGACAGTTAAAAAAATTGTGGCAGGCTTCATTCTGGAATTTCTTTAGATTTCCAGTTCAAATTTAATTTTTAAATGGAGAACGGTTCAAAATCACGAAGTTGGTTGACTGGACTGATTGAATGGGATTGGTGGGCTTAATTTATGTGTAAGTTTTCTTACTGAAAGGGAGACAAGTGGGGAAATTACAATTAAACTGATTAAATTGTCATCAAAATGATTGAGGATTGAGTGACTGGTCTAAATAAAGTCAAGTGGGAATAATTTGGTTTGTGTGTCAAAAATGGTTAATTGATTTTGATAAAGAATGGGTAAATTTGTAATGGAGGTACGTGTTAGATAGCATGTAGCATTTAGTCACTCCATCATTTTAATGACATTTTAATCTCAATCATAAATTTAATTTACACAAACTTTTTGCTCTGAAATTTAAATGTGGCAGCAATTTACCTTTAACTTGAGTGGCGGTGACGAGGAAAGTAGAAAATGTGAAAGGCATCTTTGAATCCCTTTTCTGAAGCTCAAAGGTCAAGATGGTTCTTTGAGTTGATATGGTCATTTGGCCCTGTCTAGTGGGATTTTAATTGGCAAAATTTATATGAAAGGAAATATTTCTATTTGGCCACGGAATTCTTTTTTTTTTTGGCGACATAATTCAATTTTTTAAAATATTTTTTTAGATGAAATCTCGTATTTAAATTGAGATTTAAAATAAAATGAAAACATTAGACTTTTAATTTAACGTGTAAATTTTGCTTGCAAAACATTTTATTTCCGTCGTAAACGTGACATACATTTACGTGTACAAGTTTAATTTTAAAATTATTTCGAATTGACAACTAAAATAATTTAATTAATTGCTAGGAATGTGGTAAAAACGACTCTGTGGGATTAAATAATGCAAAATTCAGCGTTGTCCCGGAATGTGTCCATCATTGAGATGGCCAAGGGGCCCTTGAGTTGGGGTCATCCATTTCCGGTCATGGTGGTCGGGACAGGAATATTTTTCGCCTTCTTTTTTCAACATTTCCTCAATTTGTTCAATTGTCAGACGACACTGAAACTCTCTTCGTTCGTCCTCAGGGTCAAGGGGGTCATAATTTTGTTGACCCTCTTTGACATTGGTGGGACAAGAGCATTCTTTTTGAAAGTTTTGGGGGTCGGGGTCCTCGAAGATGTGTTTGAATCCCATGTGGACTCTTCTGTTCCTGTCCAGGCCATTTCCCATTTGGCTCAATTTCCCCAATAACCGCCGTCGTTTCCCATTTCGACTCTCCTATTCACAATTTACAATTAATTTTAATATTTGTAAATTAATTTCATTTAATTTGTACGTTGAATTGTAATTGAAATTTACCTCACAGTTGCATTCATTTTCGTCCGCGATCAGGTCATCAAAGTCCATGGAAAAATTGGGCCCCAGCTCGTTCAAAATGTTGACACAAAATTCCCTCATTTTGACCCGTGTCACAATTTATTTAGAATTTTCAAAAATTTTCAATTTTTAGACTGCACGAAAGGTAGGACGTTTGGATTGAAAATGCGTGAGCTTCGAGTAACAAAAACTGAATGGAGAGGAAGGAGAGAAGGGGAGAAAAGTGCGTGAAGTGCGTAGATGAGAATTCCAAGCTACGCAATTCCGTATCCCGTTACAGTCTCTTTGTGTATATGATATACATGCATATACATATGTACTACATATTTTTGAGGGGAGTAGAAGATGCCTTACATTTCCTGCTCTCGTGCTGGGGCCTTTGTCCTCCCATCCTAGACAAGGAAATTTAATAAATTCAACAACTGTCCAATTTTAAAAATATTGTACAGATTATTATTATTTAAGTAATTAAACCTGATGCAATTTTACATCTGAATATTTGTCTTGGCTTTAATTGACAATTTAAATTGCTACAATTTTTCGTTTATGGCAAGAATGAAATTGATTGGGGTAAAGGAATAAAATGAAATTTTTATGATTTCTTCTTCTGAGACTCCACTTGGAACACAAAAATTGCACTGACTTTGAAAGTGAGTCAAAGAGGTTATAAAATAAGTTTCTAATTTAATTAAGCGGGAAAGCCATACAGTATTATAGAAAGTGATGCACAGAAGGAGAATTTATTCCAAGCGGCGTGGAGCCTTTACATCATACATTACAGCTAACATTGGACAATTAAATGTCAACAAATATAATTGCAGATTAATTTTGAAATCTCAAGAAAACAACAGCTCAAGAATATCATTTTTAAATTAACATTTTTAATTCATCTCATTAAGTTCAATATAAATCATGAATTGGTAAACTCCGCTTCTGAGGGGTATTTAAAATCCAGTGAAAATGGTTGACCTTAACGCCACGCGAATAATTCTTTACCCTTAAGACGAACAAGACATCACAGTCACATTACCTGCTATGATTTCTTTTCAAAAAAGTAACAACTTCTGATTAATTTTTTAAACATGCGCAACAAAAAATTAAATATCAACGCCATTTGTTGTCATATTCCGTTCAGACGTCTTAAATATTAAACAGTTGATCAGGTGGGTGAATTTTGTGAACAAATCAACGAGTGAATTTTTTTCTGAATTAAAAAGTGAGGAGGAGGGAGGCCGTCTCGTCGATGACATAGTCCACAAAAATGGGCGTCGAATGTCGTTCCAATTGATAGAATTGACCCAGTCGAATCCCCAATTTTGGAACGGATTTGAGGATGGCCTTGCACTCGACCCGTTCCCAACTCCACACCGTCGGCTGCCCCGTCAGTCGCTGGGCGTCCTTTTTGAGAACTTCGATTCGATCTGTGATCCCAAAGGTGGTGTTGAACATGCCCATAAATGCCACAATCCCCGAGAGGAAACTCCCCCCGTACAAAATGGCGTAGACCGGGTACACCTCCATCGTCACCAGTCGAATCGCCCCATACGCCCCAATTATCGAAGTGAACAGGGTCACCATCTTAATCTGCCACGTGATCGTTGCGAAGACAACGTTAAACAAATTCGTCATCAAGTGCAGCCGTCGAATTGTCCCACACAAATTCCTCACCAACGTTGACACCAACTCGAATTCATTCACCTCTGACCTGTTCAACCATTTTTTTTTATTTGTAAATTAATTGAAATTGAAATGGGAGGTACCTCAATTGAAGTCCGGCGAGGCGAACGTTTTCATTGAGGAGGATCAAGAAGGAGAGGACGAAATATGTAATGAAGTGGGACATGGCCGTGTAGTAAACCCACGCCGTCATGTCCATCAACAGACACAACCCCCACGTGACCCTCGTTCGGGAGGAACTTGGTACACAGGAAATGGTGAGGGTAGGGAGGTCGGGGTCCACCATGTAAACGAAGGGGACCATGAGGGCGATGGGGTAGAAGAAGAAGGGCGAGTAGCAAATTATCCATTCTCGCATTGGCGACCCCTGGTGGTGGCGGACGAACCATGTCCTCGGTCTCTTTTCCACTTTCGGCCTCCTCTTGCGACGGGTCAAATATTTGTCCAATAAAAGAGCCTTTGAAGGAATCCAAGTCAGTTTCTTGACCCGCACCCAATTTGACCATTGACATCGTGGAGGAGGTTCTTCTTTGAACTCTGCGACTGCCTCCACAAGATGGTCGCTCCTCGGGTTCAAATTCTCTATCAAATTAAAAAAATTGTACAATTGGCGCAGGAATTGGAAATAATGGGTGGGTACCATTGAATTGGGTGATGATGCCATTGAAGAAGGCGGCGGTTAATTGGGGTTGGGCGGAAAAGACAATGTGACTGTAACAACAGAGGACAGAGCCACTAATTGCAATTAAAATGAGGGGAATTTGGTAGAAATTAATTTCAGAGTTAGAGGAGAAGGTCGCCTCTACGAACCGGAAGGAAATGAACCAATTGTACCCCAGACCCACCAGTTGCCAAATTCTGGGCACCATTTTGTTGGTTAACCAAAGGTGCACGTGTTTGTAGTACCAGCGACAGAATTTAGAGGCCGTTGTTGTCTTGGGTTTCATTCGCCCGTGAAATTGAACGGGGAGGAGGTGGATCCAATTGAGGCAAAGGTCAAAGGCCCACGAATTGAACTTCAAGTCCAATTCATTCAACATTTTCACACAACAATTTCTATTCACTTTTGTTTTTTTCAAAATTTTGAAACAAATTGTTTTTCACTCTCAGTTTCAGAATGTTTAGTCATTACAGTTGAAGCAAGAAAAGAATAAAACATTTTTTGAAAGTATAAAAAACAGCCAAATAAATTTTTTAAATTTTATTGAAAAGGAAAAGTTTTCCCTAAAATTGTTTTTTTCACGGATGAGAAAAATGTTGATACGATTTTTACATTAAAAATTCATGAAATGGGAGGAATTTAATACCAAAAAAATCTTAAAGTGGAAGGCAAAAAGACTTTCAAAGGTAAAAGTAGAAAAAGTTTAAACGGGAATTGTAGTCAAGCTAAAATGTCAAATGGCTCTGAACTTTCCATTTAAATATTGAAAATTTGAGAGGCACCAAATGGACAAAAGTACCGTAAAAATATGAAAATGTAGAAGGAAAATAGAAATGTAAAAATTTATTTCATTCCATTCAAATTAACTGAGTTGTGAAAAGTTTAAAGTGAATTAAAAATTTTGTTGTTTTTTAATAAATCTGAATTTTGTGCTTTGTCAATTTACAAATATTGAGAAGCTCTAGAATATATTAGGGTCGAACGGGGCTATTACGAACGGTGTCAATTTGAAGGTTGCTCTGAACATTTTATGATCGGGTTTTTTTCTCATCATGTAAACCAATAAGTCTTCTGAGGCCCTATTACGTTTTCAAACATGAAATTATCATTGACCAAGTCCCATCACTAAACAAACGGACCA
>JAQIVZ010002270.1:0-22254 GCA_034700945.1 Arrhopalites spinosus
TAGCAACGCCCTTAGCAACCGACCGTCTCAAAGTGGAACATCGGACTTTCTATGGTCGGTCCTTGGACCGTCCGACCGGTCCTGGACCTTGTATAGACGTTCATGGACCGTCCCTGGACGTCCATTCACAGTCCAAAATCTTGTGTTATTAGGGCCACTTTAATTGATTCTCATTTAATTTTAAATAATTTAATTCATATTTTTAAAAATTTAAAATTCTCACAATTTCTGACTTTTCCGATTTCATGCACATGTCCAAAATACCCGCAAACTTTTTCCAGGATTTTGTCTTCATGTTCATACACTTGTCCCCATCCGTTCCACTCTGGAACCAATAAAACCCAATTTAATTGTTGAATTAATTAAAACAACAGCGAAAAATTATTCTTGAATCACTTACACAATGGACGACAGCCATCAAAAGGACGAGAGAAATTAATTTAGTGAACGTCATCTTCCTTTTACAAAATCTAAATTAACTTTGCTTCTTAATTGGGAAGGGCTATATAAACCCATTTTGTCTCAATTTTTTGCGTTTTGTTCATTCATCAATTTTTTAAAATAATTAAACTCACTTCCGGTCACAACTTCCTCCTTCCACAAACTGGCACAAACTTTATAAAGGTAAATCGGAGAGATTACCAATTAAAAATGGCTCATTACGCAAAACATTCTCCACATTGAATAGGACCCATTTCATGACGTCATTGCTTTAGAGGTCATTGTAGTAAATTTTTTTTGCAAATGTAGTAAAATTAATGAGAGATTTATAAATGACAATATTATTATTTTAATTATTTATTTATTATAAAAATCAACTCTAATGGTCAATTTACAGTTCACGCAAACACACATTTGGAGGAACTGTAAATTGACCATAACAATGTCTCCCATTTTGGACTTTATTCAAAAAATGAGAATTTGCAAAATGATACAACACAATTTAGCATTTATTTACAAAATAGAAAAAAAGTACACGTGTCGTAGAGTTTTAGTCTTAATTTTATGAAAAATTATTATTGCCAATAATTGAACTTTATTTACACTTGGACATTTTTGAAAATGCGGGTGTATAGGACCTCCTTGTCTTTTGATGTGTGTAAAAGCCTTTGTGGGCTACTCGTTCCTTCTTCTAGGGAACCCCAAAATTGAAAGTTCAGTTGATGGATGTAAGCCAGTCTCCAACACGCCAATGGTTCACATGTTCAAGGTCATGTCATGTGGAACATTGCCATTTAATTGACTGACCAATTATCTTGTTATTAAGTAACATGTTACCTTCATTTGTAATGCATAATTAAAATCATCAAGTTTAACTAAATTTGGGAAAATCAAGTCCACAATTAAATTATTTTTGGCCACAAGCTTTAAATTATACCAGCAAACCAGTTTTGAAAAATTTTATTTTGTGTGATCATGACTTGCACAGTCATGGATTTTTTGAGTTAATTACTGTGCCTAAAAAAATACAACATTTGATTTACGAAAAATCGAGGTATGAATAATTAAACATTAATTAATAATTAATTGATCACGCTTGACTTGAGTTATAATCCTTTTAGCTTTCATTTACTAAAACTATTTTCAAAGGGATAGTCACTTGAGTCTGGGGTTACTTTTGGTTATTTTTAAAACTGCAAGTGAGAATCATGGCAATTGCAACAATTATTCTAATTGTCATTTTAATTATTGTAGCTCTTCTATCATTAATTTCTTTGATTGGCAAAGAACAGAAACCTTTGAGCCGTATTCCAGGTTAATCTTTTTAATATTTTGAAACATTTAAAAAAAAACGTTTTCAATATTAATTTTTTATAGGTCCAAATTGGCGGGAAATAATTTCAAAATTTTGGTTGTACAGAAATGAAATGCCTTTACTGTTTTGTCACTGGGCTAAAAATTTTGGCCCCATCTACCGTCTTAGTTTTGTTGGGACAGAGTAAGGTTTTACTACTGATATGCCTGCACCAACATAGCTGACAAATTATTTTTTAAAATAAAAAAGAATTATTTTAAAATTAATTATCATCCAAAAAATGTTTGTGTCTAGTGCCTTAGTTTTGAATTGCCCGCGGTTGATGAGAAATGCATTGTCAAAACAAGAATTGTCTGGTGCCCTTGAATATCTCGCAGTGACAGAATATGCCAAAGGCCATTATGGTAAATTTTTAATTAATTAATTTAACTATGACAGTAGCAATTACTTGTTAATTGGATACAGGAATTGCTTCAGCTGACTACAATGATCACACCGAATTGCGAAAATTTATTCATCAATTTCAACGCTCTCTTAGTTTCCAAAATGAACTACCCCAACGAATTGTCATGGAAGAGATGGCTCATTTTATTGACAACTTGGCGGGTCAAGTGGGTGGGGCTTTCGCCGTAAAAGATTACTTACAAGCCCCCATAGTTAACTCCATTTGGATACTCCTATCGGGTCAAAAGTTTCCCTTTAACGAAGAGGGCAATTGGGTGGCTGATTTCATGCAGTAAAATATTTTGAATTTCGCTCCAAACTTTTGACATGAATTAATTTTTGTTTAAAAAATAAACAGTCGATTCAATGCCGCTCTCGTCAATCCCATTATTATGTTTTTCCCCCTCCTCGTTCAAAAATTTCCATGGCTAGTAAAGTCTTGGCAGAATTATCGAAATATTCTACCCAAGGTGTGGTTTTTCGTCGACAAAGTTGTGAAGGAGCATGTGACCTCATTTGACCCGGAGAAGGAGGATGAGTCCATGGATTTTATCGAGGCTTATCTCAAACAAATGAACAACCCCCAAAATCATTCTTCTCCCATCTTCTCTCCTCAAAATGGCTGTGAGTTGATCCTTTAAAAGGGCGGGAGATATTTTTAAAAATTTTATGGTTCTTTTTATAGACAACCATTTGAGAGGAAATTTGATATCCTTCTTGGTTGCTTGTGGCGACACTACCGTCATTGAAACTAATTTTATTTTCATGAGACTGGCACATCATTCCAATTGGCAGGAAACAATTTGGCGGGAAATTCAACACAACGTTAAGACTTCAAGTGTCCCTACACTTGATGATAGGAAGAAGTAAATGTTTTTGAAATTAATAATGGCAATTTATTGCCATTAATTTAATTATGAAATTAATTATTTTTTGTTGATTAGAATGGTCAAGACGCAGGCTTTCATACTGGAGACACTGCGCATGTACCCTGTCATCCCCTTCGTTGTTCACAGAGCCACTCATGACTTTAGTTTTGAAAATGCGCGAGTGCCCAAGGGAACTTTTGTCTTAGGGAACTGCTTCAGTGTTCATCAGGACCCCGAGTGTTGGCCAGAACCGGAAGTGTTTAAACCGGAAAGATTTTTGAGTCCAGATGAGAGTCAGTTGGTCAAGAGTGAAGCCTTAATTAGTTTTGGTAGTGGAAAAAGGAGTTCTATTGACCAACAAAACGCCCTGGATTTAATTTTTCTGTACGTCACTCACGTCATTCAACGATTCACCATTAAATTTGACCCCACCAGTACAATTGATTGGGCCCCACAATTTGATTATTTATTGACAGCCAAACCCTACAAAATCATTTTGGAGGAACGTGAGCGTCCTCCAAAATGAAGAGAAATTTAATTATTTTTGACTGTTGTCTTTACAAATTTTTTCTAAATTGTAGATTTTGAGAGATTAAAATTATTTTGTAATGAAATGTCAACAGTTGACATAAAATGAAGCCCCAAGTGACCCTTCCCATCAATTTATTTTATTGTTTCATGGTCATTGACAATAATGGTGTGTATTTTGGCTTTCCAACTTTGTTTTCTAGCACAAGTATGAGCTATGCATACTAATTAACCACTAATGTCCAGGTGTGGTTGAGAGGAGGTGAGAAAAGATTCAATGTTTTATTGTGACCATCTATGGACATGAATTATTATAAATAAATTGTAAATTAATAGGAATAATTTAATCTATACAATCTACATAGGTACATTTATTTTATCATTAAATTATTTTTACACCTAAAAAGTACTTTACTCGCCTACAATCGGCCAAGTTTCCATTCATGTCAAATTAATTGTGATTGCAATTACACATTAAAGGAGCATAATTCGAGTATTTCTCTACTTGAAAGTGAGAAGGAGGCTCACGACCTGATTTATGACAAAATTCACAAAATTGGGAGTCGAAATTCGTTCAAGGGTATTAAAATTCCCCACTTTGATCCCCACATTCTCTACCGACTCGACACTCTTTGTCATCAACTTCCGGTCCTCTCCCCAACGCAGGTTCTGACTGACCATTAAAATTCCCGCCTTGAACTCCGCCATCTTCATTGGCAAGGAAAATGCTTTGTCATAAACCGTGACAAAACCAAGGCAGCAATAAATTCCAAGTCCGACAAAGATAACAACAAGAAGGGCATGACCGGAAGTAGTGAACATTTTAATTCCAAAAAAGAGGCCCGTGATGGACACAGACATTAGAAAGAGTTTTTGACTGAAAATAATAAAAGCGTAGACCACATTAAACAATTTTAGTAACAGTTCCAATTTTCGTCCATCCTCGTACTCCATTCTAATCCCATCCAAGGAAAATTCCTTTGACCTGAAAAAAGTTTTTTTATTTAAAATCAACACGTGGGAAATTCACGACCCTAAAATTAAAAAGTGGCTTACTTGAGTACTTGAATGTGGCTATCCAAATAATTACTACAATGACCCACGAAAGTATAAGTGACAAAGGCACCATAAAAGTTGATTGCAATCATAATAAAAAAAATGAGTGTTTCATACAAAATTAAAAAAATTAAAATCCCGCCATTTTCGTCCCGCCATTTGGAGGGCAAAGCCGAGTAGATGAACTGAAGGGAAGTGGGATCATACCAATAAAGGAGGGGAAGGCAAGGGCTCACACCAACAAAAAGAGAGATTGGGAAAGAAATGAGATATAATTCTGCCACGGTCAATGAATTGTCGCCACCTTCTACAATGACACAAAATTAATTGAGAAACGTGTACTCTAAACTTTTAAATTTGGCGCTCACCTTGATTAGTAAATTCAAGAGAGTTGAAGATGGCTTGGTTGATGTCCGGATGAATTATGAAGAGAACCACAGCCCAAAATATCATGGCAGTATAATAACTTGAAATAATAATGTGAAATGCCAAATGATGAAATTCGACATACTCCCCCAAAACAAGGGCCTGAAAAAGACGCCCATCCACCCACAAAGTGTACCCAATCAAATTCACTAGCCACCCATAAAACACCCAGCGGCGCCATCCACGGTGAACTATTTGAATTTTACCAGTGGACAATTGAAATTCCGTGGAATAAACCCCGAGGGAGGAGAGAATGGAGAAAGTGAAATAATTTAAAAACAAATTTTTTCTTTGAATCATCCTTCCCGCTAATCCCGCTTTCTACCACTTTTTCATTTTTCCTGGTTAAGTCTGGTGGTCCTTCTTGAGCAGTATAAATCCCGAATGACTTACAAGCCTGAACGCCATTATAAACCAAACCTACAACTTACTATTTATACAAATTATTACTATTTGTAATCACTTAAAGTTTTCTCCAAGTTATAATCAAATAATGTAGTTTGTTTTTAAATGACTTTCAATATGAATCACAATTAATTATGGACCGAACTTACGAGTTTAGAATTACGTCATTAGAGTAGAGTTCCCACTAATTATTATTTTAGGTAAGTTTTTTCCAAACATGAACTCAGAGTTGATGAAATTAAGGTCAAACCCCGTCCCCGAATTGAGATTTCGGCTACCTGAAATATGAAAAAGTTTTGTTTTTTATCCGAGTCGCTAAAATGAGTTGTCAGCTATGGAATACAGTAAAAAATAAAAAAATCTATGGAATTAATTCCCAAACCATGTCAAAATCAAAGAAAATGCCAAAAGAATTCATTTTTTTTAAAAAAAGTTGAAAGTATCATTTTAAAAAATAGAATTGTAGCTTTGTAATTAAAAACAAACATGCCATTTTATATGGGAGTGAAGACTTTAAAAAAAATTGATTTTTTTTGGCATTTTCCTTGACTTTGGCATGGTTTGGCTAAGTCAACACCCCGTTCTTATAAACCCGAGTCCCTTAATTATGGAAATGGGCTTTCTCATGTTTAAATATTTGTTTCCAAAATTTTAACGCGCACATTTCAAACATCAAAAATGGCTGCCGAAAATCGTTTTATTTTTCTGCGCCACCTGAACTTTGGTTAAGAGGTGAAATTTTTAATTTCCTTATTGAACCAAAAAACTATTACAAATAAATAAATATCCATTATTACTAATTATGCTCAGGTGTCGTAGCGGGCAAGTGAGAAATTACAAAATCTTGGCCTTTGTAATAAAAGTTGTTTCAAACCTTACAAACAGGGCGACCACCTCGGGCTAGTCAAAATCCGGGACATTTTTTTTTACACAAAAAAGGTAAAATGTCTTTTTGAAACAAAACCTCAAGAGGAGTGTTGTAATAGACAGTTTTATGTAAACCATTTTACTTTGTTTCTTTACTGGTATTTTACTTTATTAGTACTTTACTTTGTGTTCAATTCATTACAATGCTAATTTTAATGGCTATGATAGTAAAATTTATTGGATACTTGCCAACAGTTTTGGAGTCAATACTAAATTATGAATTTTAATTAACAAGCTAAAATTTAATTGACGTGAAATTGTCCCTTGACCATACCAACCACCACTGTCGCCATAATAACCATGAAGATTTAAGGGAAAAGTGACAATTCCCCGTCTTTGGTCAATCTGAGTTTCTTGTTGGACTCGACATGTAAATATTTAATTGTTAAATTTTAACACCAATTAAATTTCATGATTTATAATAGCATAAAAGCTTTTGCTTTTTTTTTGAATATTATTGTAATTCAAAATTTGATAATAACATGGATAAATGTAGTTTGTGAAATTCATTGAAATGGGTACAAGTAACGTCAATAAATCAAAAAATGACCCATCATAATTTGATGCGATTAACATAAAATGGCCGAAAATTTGCCAATCACAAGCAATGTGCATCCAAAAATCAAAGCGCCTTTTTTGGTACAAATTGTACAAAATTATTTTTTCCGCAAGTTTTATCCTACAAGTTTAATGCTTACATTAGTGATTTGTGTATTTTATTTTTGTATCTGTGTATTTTAGAATGTGTTTCGGATGAAATATTTTTGTTAGCAGAGCATACTATTTATTAAGGAGGAAAAATGAAAATAAACATAAACCTTGCTCACCATTCCACTCCCGACAAAATCATGGTAAAATATTTTCTCAATTTTTTCCACTTTTCATATTTGTGACATCAAAAATGTTTTGTTTGTTGTGTCGTGTCGCATTCACGTAGAAGAGGAAAATTAATTTTAAACTTGTCATAATCAATTTCATATTTATTTCATCTTGTGCACACATTACACATTGAATAATAAAAATATGAGAATCTTTTTTTTAAACTGTCAACCACACGAACAACTGATTAAATGTCAACGAAATGTGGCAGAATTTTAAAACTAAAATTTGCCTTTATATTCTTTGAATAATAATTCCACATGTGGAATGTCAAATATCAATTGTTGTCAAAACTTTTCGAAAAAATGATTTTTTTAAACCTTATCCCAATAAATCAAACACAATTAGGAAATAAAATAAAATAGTGTTTTTCCTTCTATTCCATCAATTGGTTTGGATAAGGAAAAATATTCTTAAAATTGATGCAATGAATAGAGTTTGGAAAAATATGGGAATTCTTGGCATATTTTTGCAAAAAAGATCCTGCTTTTTTAGTCAAATTGTTCAGTTCCTTGAAAATATTGTTTTGTACAAGTTTTATTCATGTCACAAATAATGAATGAAGAGATTTTATTTAATTTTCCTCCAGCTTGATGCCATAAAATATTTTGAAATAAAAAAGCACTTGTGGGAAAGTTTTTTTTCGTTTTTCTTGTTCTGTTTGTCCAAGACTTAGGTAATGTGGTGACAAAAAGGGTTGAATTTTTATAAATTGACCTTTTCCAATCTTTTGTGGTCGAAATGTGGTTAAAAATGAAAAAATAATTTTAAAATTGCCAATAAACAACATCAAAAGGGTACAGTCTAATTTTATTGTGCCAATTGAAGAGATCGAACGGAAAAGGGGGCTTCGAGAAATGAAGGTTTGTTTGATGTCAAAAAAACAATAATTGTTTTTTTTAAAAAATATATCTATTTTTTTTAATTGAAGATCAACAACGAAAATTATTTTTTAAAAAAATATTACACAATTGTTTTTTTGAAATCAAATAATCAACAAACCTTCATTTCTCGAAGCCCCCTTTTCCGACCTCTTCAATTACAATTTTAATTTAAAAAAACAAATTAATTTTTTCGCATGGCAGTCATACCATAAACAACAGCAAAGGCAATAGTGGTGACACCAATACTCAAAAAATTAATGTAGCACAAAATGGCGGGATTAAATTCAATCGAATTCCCCACCAAAACTGGGTAGACTGCACTTGCAACTCCTCCGAAAACGAGAATAAGGGATGAGACTCTATCAGTGATTTCAACATATCTTTGAATAAATGCAAAATAACATGGAAAAACTGTGGACAAGCCAATCCCCATCAAAATACTTGACGTCCACAACATCGGCAAGTCAGTCTGACCCCACACAAGAAGCATCACATTGGACACCCCAATCAGTACAAAATTCCCAACTAAAATTACTTCAGATGACACCTTAAAAGTCAAGAAAATGGCGATGCCCCTTGTGATGGCAAAGGTCACCGTCATCACAAAAAGGACTCGAGCTCCTTGGGCTTGTGACAATGAGACGGGTGAGTAGACAGAAAAAGTTGCCAGGAATTCAATGGCGTTGAATTCTTCCGCCATGTAAAAACCAATTATCAAACAAGACAAGGATACCAGTACCACGTGACGTACCATTTTATTTTCAACCTTTGCTTCTGATTTCTCATTTGCGATGAGTGACTCCTGTTCATTGGCTGTGGCATTAGTTTTGGAATTCTGGCTTATTATCAAATGAATTAATTGCAAGATGGCTGCCACTCCTAAAATTATGCTGCCAACAATGTAAGGAATCACATTAATTTTGTTTTCCGCTTCTTCTGATCTTAAGCTCAAATTTCCCGCCACTGTCATATTTAAATCTGAAGAAGTGTTCAATTTTCCCTTGTCGGCTAGAAAAGGCTCAAAAATGAGAGGGGGCATGAATATTCCCAGTCCAAAGGCAAATTCATGGGCCATTATATACGGCCCGCATTGGGCCTGCCAAATTTGAATCGTCCATGTAACGAAAGCTGTATCTAGACCACCCACAGCAAAACCGATGCAACCGTGGGCTATAAAAAGGAGAGTCAAAGTGGGACAAAATGGAGTCGAAATTAAGGCAAGGGATTGCACGACCAGTAGGAATATTACTATGGCTTGACGATTTACATATTTGTAGGCAAACCCACCTGTTTAAATTAATTGCAATTAAATTTTTGAAACAATTTAACATTAATTTTATGCAAATAATTGTATTAGTTTATAATGTGAGACGTACAGACAAGAGCGCCAACGACAAAAGAGGCGGTGATGATAGTAAAGACTTTTGAGACTTGGTCCACACTCGTGTCAAATTTGTCACTTAGGTCAATCACAGCTGGACTTAGGAACATGTACGCACAGGCCTGGACAAACCAATTTAATTTTGATTAAAATTAATTGCGGGTTCAATTAAAAGCACCTTAATTAATTATACTATAGGATTAATGTTCTTTGGATTTTTTAAACGAGACAAAAAATGAAAAATCAAACAAATTGGAGCAAAGTTTAAATATTGGCGCGCATTATTAGCGACAAAAATAAATAAATTTTGATGTGGTATAATTTACCACTGCAAATGTACAGTAATAAATGACAAAAGTGGTCAAATATTTGGTCTTCCGGCTGGTGGGTTCTATTGCCATTGTCATGGTTGAAAAATTAATTGTCTTGATTTAAATAAGAATAATATTTAAATTACACTTTAATTAATGATTTTTCTTTTGGTTTTTTTTTGTGTAAAAGATTTTTCACAGTTAATTTTTCTGAGGTCATATAAAATACTATTGTAACAGTAGAGATTCCGGCCTCTATTAAAAATAATTTTTTTAATTGAGAAAAATATTTCAAGACTTTAGTGACAGATGGTCATGACTTAGGATTACAAATTGAGATTAAGTAACGTTGAGAGAGGATGACAATATCAATTGTCTTGAGACTCTACTTGGATACACTGAAACTATTGTGACAGCCTAAATCAAACTTTAAATTATCATCTTTTTCTACTTTATATTAAATTTTGACAAGTTTTAGGTCAATCGAGGTCAGTGTCAGACAGCGAACGTTGGCAAAGAAGTTGCATGACCAAATAAAATAGTTGACTTTGACTTTTTAATTAAAATTAATTTTTTGTTAAAGGTTCATGGTTATTTTTTCAACATGTTTTATAATGGTCTCGCATTTCTCTAAGAAAGTCTGAAAATGGGACAGAGAATAGAATCAACGTTTTTTGCTTGTGGAAAATCAAAATAAATATTTTCCTAGATGATTTTATTTTAAATGACTAAAGAATAAGTTGGTGACTCTGTCTCAAAGTAATTTTGAAAACTATTAATAAAGTCCTTATACCTATTCATTTTTATTGTCAAATTTTGTTCTGAGATGGTAAATTAATTGTTTGACTTGGACGCCACTTGGGCAAAAAGTTGACATTTTCGTGCATACTGGCGATACAGTGGTAAATAATGGTTAGTCTCGTTGTTGAAACCTCAGAATCGTGCACAAGGAGCAGTAAATTTAGCTATCGAGATATGACATTCAATTTGACACATTAAAAATCGAGGATTTGGACTATAAATTATTTATAGTCTCGATATTTCATGTGTACAGCAGGTTTCATAGCAGTAGTAAAGTATTTAAGGAAAGAAATTAAATTGGTTCTGTTTTTAAATTACAATAAAACTTTTTCTCACCTCCTTTTCAATTATAATGATACACCTGTCCCTTTATTAAATGTCATTTTAAATTAGTATGAATATTTGGCCATTTTTTATTCGTTTCAAAGTGGATTTGAACTGCTAAAATAGACATTATTATTTTAAATGGCCATGAATCAATAAAATGATTTTATGGCAAGGGTCACTTGGGGCTCTATTCTATGTCAATTGTTGACATTTCACCAAAATAATTTTTAATCTTGTTCTGACTTCTAGATTTATACAAAGCTTGAAACAAAAAGCGGGAATTTGTCTTTGTACACAAAATTCGAATTAAAAAAATATTATTATTATAAATTGTAGTTACTACAATTTCTTTGTATCTCAAGGCTTTCTCATTAAGTCATCCACGCCTCCTGTCCCCTTGTAAAAAGACTCACTCATATATTCTGCAACAATGATTAATAATTATCTCCTATCTTTATTTTTAATTTTTATCCTCACCTTCAACTCAATTTCCTCTGTGGAGGGTCTCATTAATTTGAGAGAGGGCGGGAGATTCAAATTGGATTTAAATTCGTTGATGTTGGACGCTAGGAAATGTTTTCCTCTATTTACAAAAATTGTCGGGAGTGCTAATGAGACTCAGGACGTGGATTTGTACTCGACCATGACAATCCCCCTGGGCATAATCTCGACCCAAACTTTAGAAAAGAGGCAGATGATGGAAGATTTGAGTGTTTTGTTTGATGTCAAATGGGTCATGTGCTTCATCAACGTGGTCACTCTCCCCGTACCACTCACTCTACTTTATGAAACAGTACAGCTATCTTGTCGGGCGGTGGTGCCAAAATACGTCACAAGCAAGTATAAAAAACCAATAAAATCATTGGCAGATCAAAGATCAAGAAATAGGAATAGTGCAACATGGAGCTTCATCCTTGTCCAAGAGACTTATTTTAATCCAAAAATTATTCTGTAACATATGGAATTGTAAGCTCCTACTTGGCCACCATTATTTTTCATTGTTTCCCAACCCCCCAACAATCAAATTCAAATAAACTCCTTACGACAGAAAGATGAGGTGGTGACCTACGGGGAGGAGCTAATGGTCACCCTTGGATGGTACACGTGTCCCAGCTGTTTTGACGAAATATTGATGGTCAAATTAAATTGCACTGAAGGGTATCAAAGGTCATGCTATGGGGATATGATGACCACATACAAACGATCTGTAGATCAACGTCACACTGACCCCATAGAAGATGAATGTTTAGATGAAGGGTCAGATTGCCTTGATTCAGAGTCCACTAGATGGCTTCGTAGATGGACAGCACCCTTTCAAAGAGAGAGGCCAACGGGAATAAGAAAAACTCTTCTCAATTTTTTGACCTTCCCCCTTAACTTGACTATTATCACAAATCATGTGCAGCTTGCAGAACAAGAAATTAAATTACAAAGCCTAAATACTCTCCAAGTAAACAACTTGTTTTAGCAATGGAGTTTACAGATAAAGCTGTTCTTTCTCAAATGAAACTGTTTTTAGTGGGACGAACAACATTTAAATTTATAACTAGCGATGGAGTGGAAAGGGTCAAGAATTTCCTAAAAATTTATGCCACGCCCTTCCAACCAACCACATGGCTCGCTCTTTTCATCTCCGCCATATTGACTGCCCTCATTCTCACAGGACTGAAATTATCAAATGTCAAAAAAACTCTGAAACTGGGTACTCTATTGAGATTTTTAAATGAAAATTTGTTTTGGGTTTACGGGATTTTAATAGACCAGGCGGACAAAGTCAAAGTACAGTGGATGAGAAGGAAATTTGGGCCGTGGAAATGGCTTTTGGGTATGTGGTTGGTGATGGCGATTATTTTAACAAACGGGTACAGCGGCATTGTACAATCAGACTACACCATCCCCTACCCCTTCCACACTTCTTGGAAATACTGCAAAGAATTTGTGAAGGATGGCTCATTTGAGATTTATATGCCATCCCAAGATGGCTGCTGCGCGGACGACATGAATAAAACTTTGTCAAGGTCGGACACCTGGCCGTTTAAGTTTCTCAAAATGAAGATTCGTTGGGATAGTTTTTTGTATTTTAAATCCATTTTTGTGAATGCAAGTTTTCTTGAAGCCCATCATGATGATTGTTGGGGCCTTTGTCCAGTTGGAGACCCCGTGGAATTTGTGGAATCTGGCTGTCAGGGCATTCCACCCTGCAAAGATTTTGACAGGATGGCCAAATTGTTGAATAATGCTTGGCGAACATGCTCCCCTCAATTGACCCAACTCATTCGGAATGACCTCAGCCAACCCAAAAAGGTTTTTATTACTCCAACGAAATATTTTGAATTTTATTGGCATCTCTTCAAAAAAGAAATGAAGTTGAATTCCTCTCTTTCGTTTTTTCACAATCGAAAAATTCTTCAAGATGATTCCATCATTCAGTACCAATATTTACTCGTTGACGAATCACTAGATCCACATCATCCAGATTTGATGGGGGAGAGAATGGAAATTTTGGTAAATTCAGGAATTTATTGATTTTGGGAGAAATGGCACAAAATCAGATTTCCTGAGGAATGGAAGAATGAACTGGCCCTGGGGAAAGTTTTGGGGGTGGAGGACGAGGGCGTGGAAGAGTTCAAAATTTTGTCCTTCCAAGATTCGGATGTTCATTTAGTTTTTCTCATTTGGCTTTTCTGCTTGGGGGTCACCTTGTGTCACTTCCTGGTGGTTGACCTCATGTATGGTCATCGGTGTCATTTGTTTGCTTGTGTTTGTTGGGTCATTTTATTGGTGAGAATTGTCCTGGGAGGGATTTTTAAATATGGAAAAATGGCAGGCGTCTGTATAACAAATTATATCGTGCAGTGGACAAGATCAATTTATTTGCCAAAATTATTTAATTGAATTGTAATTTGCTTTTCTGCAATTTGTCACATTCGGGGTAATTAAATATGAAAAAGTTGCATGTATTTGTAAAGTAGTTGTAGACTTGAAACTGCATCCAGTGACAATCCAGTCTAACAATAAGTAAGAAAATAGACGTGCAATAAAATAGGTACACAATAAGGGGAAAAAATTACGAGAATCTTTTGCTTTTAATTTTGTCATCCTCTCATTGAAACCACAAATGGTGTGCACGATATAAGTATTTTAATTAATTTAAATTATTCTTATTAGTCAAAATTTATTTTGAGCATTTTGACCTTATTTAAAAAAATTATTTTAACCATAATTTCTACAAATTTTTTAATTGTGCCAATTCGTCAAAATATTGCCTTATAAATTGTCACCATAAACTTAGCCACTAACTCTAAATTGTATAATAAATTTCAAGTAAGATATTTAATTTTATTTAAATTTTCACTCAGTTTAATTGAGTTTAAATTCAACAATTTTAATACACTTTATCTTGACTCTGTTGACTCACAGTTCACCTCAACCTAATTTTTTGTGTAAATTCTCACCCTCTCAAAATGAGTTTGTTGGTCTACTTGACTTAAATTTAATATTGGTAATAATGTCAACTTAATTCGCTATTAAAATAATTGGCGTGCAAAGTATTTTTTGGTATAAAATGGAATCCAATTTCTACTTTTCTCATTAAAAATCTACAAACTAGAAAAATTTTCAGTCTTTTTTTGAGATTCCAGAAAATAGTTGAAAAAATGAATAAAACATGCATGGTCATGTTGATCGCCATTATCTTGATGGTGGCACTCACCTGGACAGTACAAGCTGGTGGTAAGGAGTGTTGTGAGCCGGGGTTACTTTGCTGTGTCTCTGAAATTGACGGTCCGCACTACATTTGTAAAGTGGATGACGGAGTTGAGAAATGTGTTGCCGAGTAAAATATTTCCCGTGAGTGAATTTAACTGGTACGTAAAATTAAGCAAATTATTAATGATATTTTTATTTTTTTTATTTTGTGTGCATTTAGTTAATATTCTGGTTTTTCACCCACAGATTTAACGACCAGTTCATGCCAAGAATAATTTTTAAATTGAATTATATTTAACATGATTCAATGTACAATAGTTCTTGAAAATAATTCTAAACTGATATTTTAAAGACAAATAAAATTCTCTTTATGAAAAAAATCATATATGGCAGAATATGGTTCAGTTGGAAAAATAACTTTTTTTAAAATTTTTTTTCATTAATTTTTTCAAGTTGGACGCCACTTAGTCAATCCGAAGATGTGTGGAGCATAATTACATTGTAGATCATAGTGTATGAAGAAAAGGTGTATTTGAAGTGTTCAAGGGCCTAACTTAGACGACTAAAGATTTAAACAATTTTAATTTAAAAATGTTTAGCCTTTTTGAGTCATTGAGCGGCAGCACAATTTGGTGTATTTGGAGCGGGCTACTAACGAGCGTGCAACTAACCAAAATGTTTTTGGAGGAATTCAGCGTACCCAATATGAATTTTTGCTGGAGGTTCTATACAAAATTCCGCGTTGACCCTTAGCTCCCAATTTTCAAAAAAGATGCTTTTTCAACTACAAAGAATATGACTTGGCCATAAGACCCTAGTTTGGGACATGGGACATAGTATGGGACAAGGTTAAAAAATAGACGAGTTACTGAAAATGATTGTCAATTTTATTCAAAATTAAACTTTTCATTGAAATAAATATACCACAAATAATAAAAAATGTTGTACTATATAAAAAGTTGTAGCAGATCCTATTTCCAGTACTCATTTCAGTGAGCACATATCAAACTGTTCTAAATCCCCTGAATAAATTAAAAATATGAAAGTATGCACAAAATTAATTTTTTAGAACAGAAACCAGAGCCAAACAAATACGAAGTTTATGTAACGAATACACTAAAAACGAAGGCTATTTTTCTGTGTTTTTAATTGTTTACGATGTTTGGCTGTTTGGCTTCGCTACAATCAGGAATATTAGGAGCTTCAAGCCCCGGATTTGGACATTCAGCATCATGTGTTGTTGCTCAGAATACAGAATGCAGTCCAAGATAATGAAAAAGGTCTCGTCAATAAAACCCAGAATCTTTCCCACAATTTTCATATTGTTCAGGATGAGTTGCCTGATTTTTAAATTTGAAAAAAAACATTGTTTTATGAAATGTTTGATAAATATAATCAGACTGGGATTTTTATTGAACATCTTGTCGATGACATAAAAGTGCAAGGTCAACAAAATATAAAAAAATCTAGCGGTTGAAGCTTCCAGAAGCCACATAATTCATTCAAGCTATGTCACAAAAGTTAACTTACAAATAGTATTAGCTACTACTGAACTAAACCTAGCAAACGGAGAATTTGAATTAGTTATAGGAGCAAATGAGTATCAGTAATTGTACAGACAAAAATTATGCCCCTGCAATTAGCTACCACAAAGTTGTACATTACGATTCATGTACCAGCTGTGCGTAAAGGCTACAGTTGGAAGCTGTACGAGGCGATTTCATTCCATTTGCCTACAATAATAAGATGTACAAGGTGTTTCTTTTACTATTTGTCTTAGATTAGAGGTCGCTTGTGAGAGTGAACAATTTACACATAGCGTACATACTAAAGCCTGTACAATTTGTCTAGTTCCAACTTTCGCCGCTAACCTAAGACAAATAGTAATTGAGACAGCCTGTACATGGTAGGTACTGACACAAGTTTAGTTGCAATTAATCAACTGCCTGACGTGGTGACATTTTCGAAGCATAATTTGCTTAGTTGCCCTTTTACAACAGTGAATATGTGTTTGATTCCTTTTATAAATTATAATTCCAACATGTAACATGTTAAATGTTAAGCAAGTGAATTCAAGTTCTCGTCACTCAATATACAAATTCATGGCATTAGTACCGCTCATAATTCTAAACCTCTAAACAACTATGCGGCTTTCGTCATTACGAAATTGATTGGCGTTTTTTAAAATGGCAGTGACAGAGCACAAATTCACAAGGCCGCAAAGTTCTTCTATTGACATTCGTCTAATAATAGTAATATGAATCTAACTTGTTTTTTAAAACTACTTAATTTACTACTTAATTTGCTACTTAATTTTCTGTACTTAATTTTAAAATGTTAGGTAACTCAAAATAATTTTACACCAGTTTGTCATTTGGTAAAATTGAGAACAAAAAGATAAGACCACAGAAATTCTCAAATTGGATTTGAGAACAAAAACCGTTCGTCACGATGAGGTCATCAAGTTGAGCACTGAGAGCACTCCCTTTTTTTCTGATAAAAAAAACAATGATTATGTGTTTAAAATTAAATACTTTCAGACGTCATTTTTTATACTAAACAATTAAGCAAAATGTCAAAAATAAACTTACTCTTTACGGAGATTAGCCTAAATTTTGTCACAACAAAAAAGCAACTTCACATGAGTGGACAGTCATAGATTCATTGGGACCATTTACACGAGAATTTACGCCACCACACAAAAAGGTTGATAAACTGACAATCCTTAAAATAAAAAAATTCTTATTACTTAAAAAATGGACATTTTAAAAAATTATAAACTTTCAATAAATTATCATGAATAACCGGAAATGAAATTAAGTCACCTGGAAAAATAGCCTGCATGAGGGAAGAAAATTATGTTAGTTGATATTGGTGAATTATCTGAAATAAGAATCACTTATTTTTATTCACTCCATCGAGTCCTCAAATTTCATTTAAAAAAACCTTTAAGAAATACACTTCATTTTAAATGAACTTGAGACCGATGATCCATCTTTCTTCATTGATCATGGATCATTGATTGAAACATTTTAAAGACATAAAATTTTGAATATCTTCTGGTTTAAAACTGGACAAATTCAAGCATTGCAGTTTGAAAATCATTTTCTTGCAAATTAATTTGCAAGAAAAATTAATTTGCATGTGACTCCTATGTTGCGAGATGAATTAAAAAAGCTAAACGCAGATGAGAAAATTGAGCAGGAGTGTAGGACTACCAACTTACTTATTTGTCTCCCTGAAATGAGACAATGAACGTAGTGACTACATTGTCATCCAATGGAGGCTCAAAGGCAACTGAACTAATCTGGTTCTTTAACCAGAAGTTTGTTTTGACCACAAATCGCCACACATTACTTCTCCATTAGCAGCCAAACCTTAGATGACGATTTTTGCAAGATCCGTTGGATGGCGTTACTGGCGATGGATAATTCACCACTTTTTGTTTACTCTCCACACAACTTACATCAATCTGCAGTTACTTCAAGTGGCACTCAACCCCGAGAAATATTTCGGAATATAGAAATTCTCGGTATCAATTCTCCATTCACCTCTTTGCATGTGGTGCATACATGCTTGCCATTTTCATTTCTCGTCAGTTATTCATTGTGGCGCCTCATTTGAATCAAACTATTTTCAACATTTTGTTCACTCCCTGTCAAATGGTAAGGTCACACTGCTCCATTTTTTTTAGCTAAAATAATTGTAATTTATTTACCTACAAAAGCCCGTCAAGTCTTCCTTGACAAATAGTCAAATGGCGGAGACGGAGACTGTCAAAATCATGCGCGCCAATCAAAAGCAGAAAAAACTGTCACCGAAAGTGTTGTACCCATTATTTATGAACAAATGGCGCCGTGCCAAGGTCTGTTCAAAACAAACCGAAAATTGTCGTACTGATTTTTCAGTCGGGCTACGGGGACGCCCTCTATGGCAATACCATTGGCAAGAACTTTTTGTAGTCGTCCTACCTTTTTTGGTAATTATTGCCGTGTTTTTGTATGTCATGCTAATGAGTGTAGATCCCACTCGACTGCAACTTTGGTACTCTGGCCTTCCCCATCCTCTACAAAATCACATGACCTTCTTTCTTCTCTTGGCGGTGGAATTTAATTTGGTTGCACATGCGGCTGCATGGATATCCTTCACATTGCATTGTCACCTTGTGTTGTTTCTCAAGTGTCATGAAGAATTAAATAATCTCCTCAAAATTTTAAAGTAAGAAATTAAATTAAATTAGATTAGACCATTAAAAATGATTTTGATGTCGTAGGGATATTGGGGAGGACGTTGTGAATTTCTGGCGGGTCATTCAAAAAACAAAGGAATTGTCGCTCCTCATTCGTCTGTTCAATTGTCAACATTCTTTTATCATTTTTTACTTCAAAAATTTCTGCCTTGTTGGGACCATTATTGGCTTTTCATTCTCAATCAGTTTTTTCCACTTAAATTATTTAGCGGGGATCTTTAATTTATTTATTGGCATTGCATCTGCCATGGGCTACTCAATTATTTACATGAAGGCCTTCTCGATTGCGTCCAAGGTGCGGCAAGTCAAGTCTCTCACGGTGAAAGTGGCTGGAGGCGTAGCATTTGTGGGGTACAAGACAGAGGTCAAACAAATTGTGAGGTCAATTGCAATGGTGGGAATTCGTGTGGGGAGTTTTAATTCTTTAGAGAGGACCTCCACGTTAATTTTTATTCATTCTTGTGCCCAACAAATTGTCACCATTCTCCTTTTCATTCGATGAAATAATTTGATGTAATTGTATGGCCCTTTATATTTATGTACTAACCATTGAATGACACTTGACCCATACTTAAATTATTTAAATAATTGGACGCAATAATTTTGAACTATTTTTGATTTGCTTAGGTGGGCTTCTTTGTTCAAAATAATTTGGACATTCAAATTACTTTTAAACGTTCTTTATTTTCTTTGTCCCTTACAAAACTTCCATTTAAAAATTTCTAATTGTAGCCCCTATCCATGACAGTTAATTTAATCTTCATTTAATTTTGTTTTAAGCAGTTTATTCATCAGTTCCAAAAGCTTCAAAATGAAAATAAATACAATTTTATTTCACTTTTAATCAAAATGACCACCCATGGTGGCCACCATTTGTTTTTTGAAATGTACGTGAAGCAAGTCAAATGGGAACACCAGAGGGGCTAATTTATTTGAAAATAAAATAAATTCACGTATATTCAATTATATTGTGTGCAAGTTTTACTTTTAAGTATGTTTTAATTTATAATCAGTTAGGATTGTCAAAAATATCAATTGGATAGTTAAATGTCAATTTAATTTAATTTATCTTCTAGTCAGTTTATTGTGGACATATCTGTAAATAAAAATAGGGAATTAGGTGAATAAAATTATTATTAATGTAAATGTAATCAATTATCGACGGAATGAGCTTCCGAAATGAAGTATTCTTATTTTCAGTGGTCGCCAAAAAAATTGAGTTTTCACTCTGTTGAGAGGCAAGTGGGCCATGTTTGTAATTTTGGTTTAAATAACTAATTACGTGTATTGTAATGAACCAAATTGTTCAAAATTTGTTGTTAATGTCTGATTTTATAAACTTCAACTGCTACTAAAGTTTTGAGCTTTTTGTACACAGTAATTTAGGCCAGTGAAAGTCAGAACTGTACAACTATGGCACACTTACCTTTGTCGACCATGCGTAAATTAAAGTCTCCACATTAAATTTTCAATTAAAAAAATTAATTAACATTACTTGAATAAAAGAATTAATTTGCTTTTTACACATAAATATCTTTATACAGATCCAGTCTGTAGAATGAAAATCTTTTTTTTTAGTTTATATGAAAATTATCAAATACATAACAATAGTTGTATTCTATTTTTATACTGGTTCAAGAAATATGTTTTTAACAAAATAGTGTTGAAAAAATGTCATGCAAGACGAATACAAATTCAATGAAAAAAATAAACACGAACCTTACTCCCCACTGCACTCCCGACAAAATCATTGCTAATTATTCTCTGTTTTTCAGTCTTCATATTTGGAGAAAAAAAATATTTTGTTGCTAGTGTTGCATCCACCTTTAGGAGGAAAATTATTTTTAAGCTTGTTCTTGTCACAATTTATTTCACAGCCAATGCCCACATTGCAAGGTGAAACATTTGAATACTTTTGAACAATTGGCAACCGCACTACTGACAACAGACCAGATTTCAGCAAAATGTGGCGGAAAGTTGAAAAGAAAATATGGCTTTACTTTTTGCAGAAGAACAAAAATCCTAATGTTGACATCAATTCTTTTAAACAATTATTGTGAACCACAATGACACCATATAATAAATTAAAGATATGAAATCAAATGTGGTGTTGGTGGAAAACGAGCAAACATTTTAGTAAGGAAAACGTTTACCCAATGAACATAGTTTTGAACAGATCTGGTTTACTTTGTGATACGTATTTTCCAGGTTTACTTTATAAATTATGTGCATAATCGAGTAGAGTCGCAATATGACAAATTTGGCAGACGTTGCTTTTCATTTTTTGTTCTTTAATTCCCCAAAGCTAATTTTTTTTTAAATAGCAAATGTTTTTAAAAATAAGGAAGTGGGAAAATAGTTTACGTTAAACTCTTTTGAATTCTGTTGGAGTGTGCATTGCACTTAGAAATTCAATTTGTATAAATAGGAACCAAAAATAATAAAAAGTCATCACAACCTCAACTTTCGTCTCTACAAGCACAAGCAACAGAAAAATACTTAAAGTTTATAATCAAACCTTTAGAATTTGAAGTATTTAAATTACATTTACATTGTCAATTGTATAACAAATTGTTGAGTATACAAGCCAAGAAAACGTAGATGGCGTCCACAATGTCCCTCCTTTTTGCTCTTTCATTTCTTTGTGGATTTACAATTTTTCCTCAAATCATGGTACAACTTGTAAACAAATCGTTTTTTATTTACTAAATGTATATTAAAATTGAAACCATTTTCTTCCATAGGCCGCAACTTCTGTAATTTCTAGTTCAGGATCAGCAGGAGCTCATGAATTTCCAGCGATACCGCTATTCAGTGCTTTGGCAAATGTATTAGCAGCAGTTCCGCCTGCTTTGGTAGGATCAACAAATTCCATAAACGCAAACCAAGGAGAATTGCTCGGTAACATGCCTAATATTCCTCTTGCCGGTAGTGGACTACCAGCAGTCTTTCCAAGACTTACCGGAGCTAAGGGAGCATCCTCAGTCATCAACAAAGTTTCCGTAGCTAGCGGAACACCAGCAGTCCCTGCCATTGGTTCCGTAGCTAGCGGAACACCAGCAGTCCCTGCCATTGGTTCCGTAGCTAGCGGAACACCAGCAGTCCCTGTCATTGGTTCCGTAGCTAGCGGAACACCAGCAGTGCCTGTCATTGGTTCCGTAGCTAGCGGAACACCAGCAGTGCCTGTCATTGGTTCCGTAGCTAGCGGAACACCAGCAGTGCCTGTCATTGGTTCCGTAGCTAGCGGAACACCAGCAGTCCCTGTCATTGGTTCCGTAGCTAGCGGAACACCAGCAGTCCCTG
>JAQIVZ010002271.1:0-22248 GCA_034700945.1 Arrhopalites spinosus
ATTACAATTTTGGTGCTCTTAAAAAACATTCTAAGCTTTGACGAGGGGTATGAGGTTTTCGAGCAGAGAGTACATATAATATGAAAACGAACTGGTTAATATTAATTAATGAAATTCTTTGAAGAGAATTCCTCATCCACTTTCCGAAGATTATCGATGATTTCAATAGCCTTTTGTCTATCACGCTCGTCTAAACTTGACTCTTCGTAGTTTTCGTCTGTCATTCCTTCCAAGATTACACGAATCTTTGCCTCCAATATATCTTCATCAGAGACAGCAGATGATGAAGATGAGATACTTTTTTCAGGAAAAAGGTAGTCTGAGGGGTAATTGTGGTTCCTACACATACAGAGAGAGCATACATGTCATTATTATATATCATAGTAAGATTAACTAATAATATAAGGGCCGCAAAATCAATTCACTCACTTTTCAATTTCATGCTCTTGCATCCATGTAGTAAGATTACTAGTATTGTCGAGTGGGGCAAACATGTAAAAGCCAGTGGGAGGACGGAAGTCTCTATTGTGCATTCGATTCTAAAATATATTTAAATAAAGTTTTAAAATCGGACATGACTAATATTATTTAATACAATATATAGATAATGATATTTTTAATGCAATGTATAAATAATAATAGCACTTACTGTCTCATTGACATTATTATGTCCTCCTGTACTATAGTTGTAGGATGAGGAGGAGGAGATCTGGTTCCTTTCACATTGTTTACTTTTCTCATCTGTCGCATAACTAGCAACAACATCCATTCTCATGTACAAAGGATGACAGTCGGTATGACAAAAGTGTAGATGAGCTATGAAGTAGAATAATTATTATCATTGCTTTAACAGTGACATTATGTTTCACTTTTTATGTTTATTCACATGTACTCACCATCACTGGCTTTTAAGGAAACGAGATAGGGAATCTCTTTTGCAAAATTATTTACATCTTCATAGAACTTTTCCAATTCCTCTTTATCCTCTGGCTTGTCCTTTCCTTGGAAAAACATATATACTTTGAATTAAAATGAATGTATTATGTAATATTTTTCATATATGTATAAGTAGGTACATGAAAATATTAGAAATTTCTTAACCTTTTTCATTTGTTAAATTACTCGCTCTCCTAAAGAATTGAATAAAGGCAACTAGCTGCTCTTGAGTCTATTCTTCATTATGAAACTTTAGTTTCAAAAGTGTTTTAAGTCGTCGAATCATTCTTAGGCGCTCTCGTGTATATTCACCCAAACACGATGATTTTTGTTCACCAAAGTATTTTCCGTCATAACTATAAAATCAAGACTATTTAGATTTTAGAACTTCTTTACAAGGTCATGATAAATGTTTAGATATTAATTATTATGTACCGAAATATTGGATGAGCCACACAACTCATCACATAGTTGAACTTTCTGCAAAATAATATTATTATCACTACCAAATAGTCACCACAGTACAATATACTGTGGTCACAACAATTGACGGGCTTTGGCCATAGACGATGACAAATTTCATAGGCAAAGGCTTACCAAGGGTACAAAAAATTCAAAAATAATAATGTTTAAAAAAATCACATTTTCTCTCACAAAATATTGAATATGAATTTTCAATGTAAAATCAATTTTGAGCATTGTCAAGGGTAAGTAAAAATCAAATGTGATTTTTTTTTTAAATTATTTTTGAATTTTGTACCCTTAGTAGGCCTTTGCCTATGAAGTTTGTCATCGTCTAATCTTTGGCCAAAGCCCGTCAATTGTTGTGACCACAGTACATAGTAGCACACACAATTCTATAGTATGTATATTTATAAATTATAATTACTTTGTTTTACAATCAGCTGCAGCATTAATTTTGTATGCTACGTCCTCAAAAACCTTGTGTTTCTTCTTCCCTCCCCAATGAATATTCATTGTTCCTTGACACGCAGGCACAGAGTAAGGACCGGTCCCTTTACTACCACTAACCTCTGGACCAGGTGGAATAACTTCTACAATGTTAGCTATCGCATAAATAAAAATACTTAGTTTGTAAATGGCACATTATTATTATGGTAATGTTTAGTCTTACGATTTCGTTCTCGGGCCTGTTGAAGGGTCTCTTCTTTGACTGGTCCTATTGGCATGGGTCCCTTGTGAGAATGGTATTTATTCCACACTAAACTGGCCTCTTCAATTACCTCCAGTCGTTTTCGATGGTTTATTGATACGTCGTGTCCTCCATTACCCTTATGTCTGTCAAAAGCGTATTGACTTGAGAGGCTGGTCACACAAATGTCACACCAAAATGCCATGATGATGACTTTACTCACAACAATAAAAAAAAAGTCTATTTTAAGAGCGGTCACGACACAATAGAAATCGGAAAATTTCTAGCTGCAAGATAAAAAAGCACTGTGTGCACTACTTTAACCTTCATGAAGGACAAACAGGGAGCACTGGATGGAATGGCGGAGTCACCTATATGGTACTTACATACCATTGAGTGATTACGTTTTTGCAAGTTTGTTTCAACTTGCTTTCCTACAGTTCGTTTTCATATCATTAATAATTGACAGTTTATTTTATATATAATTTTTAATATATATTTAATATATCGTTATGATTTTTAAAATCTTCAAGAGACGGATGCTGGGACGTATCAATGTCAAATTTTGATTGGAGTGAATAGTCATGTTACAGCTGATGTCAATGTGATGGTGAGAATGCCACCCGTCATTTCTGATAATTCAACTCGATCCATTGTCGTCTCTGAGAAACAGTCTGTCATGCTTGAATGCTATGCTTCTGGTTTTCCCATACCTAAAATTTCATGGAGGAGAGAGAATAATGCTATTTTACCTACCGGTGGCTCAATTTATCGTGGACATACTTTGAAAATTCTTTCTATTAAGTGAGTACATAATTAAAATACTTTGAAATTAATTTTAATTTTTAAAATGTGAATTTAATTTAATTTTGTTGTATTATTTTTTTAATTTAATAGGAAAGAAGACAGAGGTAATTTTTTTAATAATTGATTATTTTATTGTAAAGTTATTCAGTGTCCAAACAATTATTTTAAGAGACGTACACAGTATATAAATTTTAGATTATATAATAATCAATTAAATTAATATAATTTTCAATTTCTTTTAATTTTTTTTTATATAGGCACGTATTATTGTGTTGCGGAGAATAGCGTTGGGAAGGGAGCAAGAAGAAATATTGCCGTAGAAGTTGAATTCGCTCCTGTCATCTCGGTTCCTCGACCAAAAGTTGGACAAGCTTTACAGTACGATATGGACTTAGAGTGTCATATTGTTGCCTACCCTCCTCCAGCCATTTCATGGGTTAAAGATGATATTCTTTTGTCTAATAATCAGCACTACCGGTAAGATATTAAATACAATTAATTTAATTGCAATATTTATTTGTGTATGATTTATATATGTGGGTTGTGGATATAAAAATATTTTTTGATTACTTTTAGAATTTCTCATTTCAACACGGCTGATGATTTCACTGACACAACACTTCGAGTGATTACAATTGAGAAAAAACAATACGGAATGTACACATGTAAAGCTGCCAATAAATTGGGATCCACTGAAGCTCGAGTTGAATTATTCGGTATTTTTAATTACAATATTGATTAATATTTAATGAAGGTCATTTAAATAAATTTTTTTGCATCCAAAGAGTGACCGCATGGTGTTTTTTTACAGTGTGTGTTTCAGTGTAGATTATTTTGGTAGCTAGTAGAGTGTGGGGCTGTGCTCTGAGTTTTATTTAATTTAATGACAACAGAAAATTGAAGGAGGTCCTCGATAAATTTGTAGAACATTTATTTTAAAACAAATTATTTGAGAATATTCTTAATTTTATTTCAAAGTTTCTTTCTATATTTTTTAATTTTCAAAATATTCTACAGTTTATGCCATTCCAAATTTTAAAAACAGAAGATTTATATTATTTTAGTGGATTAGCCAAGTTTTTGTTTTTACAGACAGACTAAGAAACATAAGAAACATTTAATACACATTTTTCATACACTCAAAACTGACATGATTTGTCTGTGTGACACTGAAAATGATAAAAATAATGCTAATAACAAGTTTGCTGTGTGTGTTTAATTTAGAAAACGTAATACCCATCTGTCCGCCCGCCTGTGGCCAACAATATTACGGAGGAGTTGCATCTGTTTCCGCAACTTTAAGCATGTTACTTGTTACAATTTGTACCATCTTTCTTTGGTTTGTCATTTTTCCCCCCTCTCTCTCTCTCTCTATCTGTTTTTAAATATTATTAATTTAATTATAATCATCATATTATTATGATGTTTTTACAATCGCATAAAAAGTGCTGAAATTCTAGTTTTTTGTTGATGCCTTTTGTAGTTATGCAGTTACGTAACTTTTACTTTGCTGATTTAGACTTGCAAACAGAGCAAATTAAATTTTGCATTTATTAAGTATGTTTTGAAAAGTAATGATTTGTATCAATTATTGTATTGTTAAATTACAATAATAATTAATTGCATTTTCAAATGCTAATGCGGGGTTTAGTAATTTACTTTGTCGACAACTTACTAGTAGAATATGCCCAAAATTTTGAAAAGCTTGTAATGTATTAATCATTTAAAAAATAATTTTATAAAGTAATTTCAAAGTAATTAATTAATGTTTGAATGAAATTTTATAGAATCTTCAGTGGCCAATGTGAATTATCGGACCGTCCTTTATCCGTCCTCCTCCTCCCGGAGTAGAACCGCAGTAATCTCATGGTCAACCATTTCATCTTTTTTACGTCGTGATTCTCAATGTCATTCATGTCATGACAATTTAGGAATCTCAACATTCATCTTTTTAGTGACGACAGAAATTACTCTTTCTATTTTACCACTCTGTCATTTTTTCTATAGCTAATATTAACTACAATTAATTATCGAGTTATGCACAATGTTATTATTATTTAATATATAACTTGGCCTCTCTGTCAGTATTGTTATTTATTTACAATTTTTTTGTGTGTGTGCGTTGTACTCATAATTATTATTGTTGTACAAAAAAGGAAGAAGAATTTTAGAGACAAAATAATTGGTAGCTTGTTGTACGTGTACACTTGTTGTGTATTGTGTAAAAAAAGCACCAAAAGAAATATCAAATGTGTATACAAAGACGTATCAATCACAAGACTATAAATATGACGTATTATTTATTATAAAAAAATTTCATCTTCATTCTTTTATGGAGATTATCCAACATTGTAATAGCAGCTACTTCAACAAGTTTTGTAATTTGTGATGTCTACGATGAACAAAGTACTTTTAAGGTTACTTAAATTAATTTAGAATGAAGGAGTAGGAATTTAATATGATTTTATTTGACTATTCTGTTATTCTTCAAATTATTATTATTATCAAGTCTCTCTTTTTTACTCTCTTGTTACCAAATATCTTAATTAGTTAATTTTTGTAGATAATTATGTTGACCCGACGTTGCTCTCCTTTTTCTTAAACTGACTCTCAATTTTTTTTAGACTAAACCCAAAATGAAGTTTTAAAGACTTGAATTTTAACTAGTGGTTTTAGAATTATTTTATGGAATAATTTTTATTGTAGGTACAATGATAATTGTATTGGAATACAATTTTGACGTGGCAGCTATGTAATGTCTAGCAGCTGAAGTATTATTATTTTAAATTTAATTAAATTGTGTCGATTGTCCATATTACAATTATGAGATGACATATCATGAACAAAAACTCCTATCACCTCTAATTTATAAATTATACCTCCACTCCCTTGTGATTATTGTAAGATGAATAGACGATAATGATAAATTGAGGTAAAAATTTTATAAAATGGCTTTAGTGTAAACTTAGATAAGAAAACTCATTTTGTAAATTACAACGAGTGCCTTCTCTCATTGTTTTAAACAAAAAAACCTTTTTTGTACTTGTTTATCTCGTCCATTAGTATTAATTAATTAATTATAAAAAAATTTTACACAATATTATCTAGTACTTACGTTAAATCCCTCCCTCCCAGTTTTAGAAAATTGTTACAAAAAAAAGTTAAAGATTTGTGTTGTGTTTTTATTTAAACAAGGACATTAACTTAAATGATTACCAATGGTTGTACTTGATTGTAGTGAAAAGAAAGAAAATGAAAATATTATTTTTTACAAAATAGTTTTAATTTAAATTTAGTTAAACATGTATGTACATGTACTTAATTAATATTTTACAAGTTATGCATCACTTGTACATGTTTTAAATGCCATAAAATTTCCTATTTGAGAGACAATGCGATATGAGTCGCACAAGAGTATTTAAAGTACTTAAGAAATTATTTAAAACAACAAAAAAAAACTTTATAAAATTGTACAATGTACATTTTATACTAAAGAAATAATTAGTCGATTTTTAATTAAATTTTCATGAATATTATTTTTTATAAAAATTAATTTGACAAGGATTTATAAATTTTCAAAGAGGACAAAACAAATTTGTCAATTGTCATAAAAAATATATCAGGTCTATATTAAATTGTACATTCAATTTAGTACTTAATAATACCTACTGAAGCATGTAATATTTTGAAAAATCCATTTTAAATAAAAATGATTACTACCAAGAAATGTCGTGTGTTTTTATTTAATTACATGGGAAAATAAATTGTAATTCCAAAAAACATTAGCCTGTCATAATTTCCCCTGTCCTTTTTGTTCTCACGAAGAGTAAAATTTTGAGTATGACACATTTTCTTCTTGGATGAATTATTTTTCTTGGTAAAAAGTATTGGAAAATGGGTTCATATGTCTTGTAAAAGTAGGGAGGGAGGATGGGGAGGAAAAATGATGTGGTTATGGTTAGGGAGAGTTTGGAGGTGAGGTCAGATAAGAATCATGTCTTGTTGTTTATTGACGGTTTTGACAGGGGAATAAAAGTTGTTGAGGAGGACAGTCATAAGGGTTTGCGCCTCTCTGAACATGTCCATGCCATGGATATGATGAACCGAGTGCACACACTGAAGATGGAAAAAACGGGAATGTTTTTGTTTGGAGAACAAGAAAACGACTTCTCTCACAGCTCGTTAGTAGCCTCTCCACAATATAATTGCATGTACACTTATCTGATCACATTTAGGGTGGCCCAAAACCGCCACACACAGGTCCCAACAAGACCCCAACGTGTAGTGATACGGAGTAACAAGTATCTTGAGAAAAGTTGAGAAAAAAAAATAAAATGTTTTGTGGTGGATTAGAACAATAACTAAAATATAATCTATATATAAGTACCACAACAATAGGGAAGGATAACACTAGCCCTCCTCCATAATAATCATCATGTGTAGAGATACAAAAGTCTGAAAGAGAGTCGCCTTTTGTCAAGTCCCCATCAAAAATCAAAAGGGTTTGACTTTGACAGGTTTCAGAGCAGAGAGTGTCACTTGGAGTGTTATGGTGATTTTTGAGTTGGAAGACATCACATCGTCCTTGTCCACAGTACAGTACACACACCGACACATTTCATGTTTTTATGGATAAAAGGCGAGAACTTCACAGAGACCATTTTCATAATGGAGACAACGACGAGTTGGAGAGACTCAATAATGTTATTTTCCATCATTAGAATAGTTTGAGAACTTTAACAAACATTTTATATACTTGTCCTATCTCCCCCCTCTTGTCTCCTTTTTTTGAGAGTGAAAGACCGACAGTGGAATTGTCACTTGTACGATGTAGGAGAGAGTAGAGTCAATTATGATCAAGTTCAATTATTTTTATTTTTAATGAGGACAAGGTGCACCTAAAAATTATTTTCGTGTTTTCTCATTTTAATATTCATTGAAGTATTTGAGATGGAATTTTTCATTTTTTTAAATGGCTTTTGACAAATTTTAATAAATAGTTAAATAATTTATCAAAAAAATATTTATGGTAAACAAAATATTAGTTGACTTTGTTGAAATATAATTTGGATGATAAATAGAAGTCAAAAAATAAATAAATGTGTATTTATAGTTTTGTCAAGAAAGAAAAGAAGATGATTATCTTGAGTAATAATTCCAGCTTTAGAGATTCAACATTGAAAGACTGACTATCTGTATCTGTACACTAAAAAAAAGGAATACAGGTAAGGTTCTTTCACAAACGGAATTTTCGGCTTTTTTTGACTTCGGCATCTTCTCATCTGACAGTCTCTCTCTTCCTTCTTCTGTCTTGTGTTTAGTTATTTTAAAGATGAAGAAAAAAAAAGTTTATTTGAACAATCTCATGTCTCTCTCTTTTAGTTTTGTACAGATGAAGCCAACAGTAGCAACTCTGCCTAATGCCTTAAAGGTCTCTTGTCACTTTGTTTTTGTCAGGTAGAAAGAAAAAACCTCAGAATATTTTTTTTTTATAAATCTTCACCCTTCCATTATAAAACCATTGTCCCAATCCCAACTCTTTTTTTTCTGTCTTGTCGGAAAGAAGATACTTAGAAAAAAAGAGTTTGAAATATTATTTATGATGCCATTTTAGAGGACTCAAAAAAATGAATCAAGAGATAAAAAAGTAACGAGAGAGAGAGAGAGAGAGAAAGAGAGTCCCGCTGATTAGTATTATTGTGTCGAGTGTACACTATTGTCCATTTTTATTTTTGTTTGGCTTATAGTTGTGTATCTCTTTTCAATTTAAATCTGTATGTGTGTACAACTGTACAAACATAATAATTAAAATTAATTATCATTTTATTGTGTTTTACACCCTTTTTTCTAAAAAAATCATAATTGTCTCATTTTGATACTGAAGTCATCAAATAGAAGAAAGTTTCAAAGAAAAAAACTCTCAACAAGTTTAAAAAATGAAAAGTAGCTGGAGTGGATGGGAATGGGGGTTGAAAAAATGAATAATTCAGAGACAAGTTTTTATAAGAATAAAAATTACGTTCAAGGGATTACATTGAGACTTGAGAGAGAGAGGGATTCCAATGGTCACGACACGGATCAAAATGGACCAAGCCAGGTGCTTTGAAAATAGTCTCTCTCATTTGATATGAAGATTATACATAGCCCGGGTGTGCTCACCAGTGACTACTTATGATGATGATACTCTTATGAGAAATAATAAAGTTGATTGTAAGCTAAGAGTGTACGTGTGTACATGTTTGTTCTCGTTGTGTCCGTCGGTCTTCTCCCTCTTGTTTGATAATCGGGGTCCTTTGGTGTTTTGAGGGAATGTAAAAAATTTGCGCAGCTTGTGATGCTCTTTATGAATCACCAAGAGTTCGGGTCGGCTCCTTTGCGTCAAGTGGAATGTAAGGTCGGAGGTTATATAAAAAAATTTTTATAGAAACGACCCCCAACTCTTTACAAGAGAAGGTTACCTTTGCCTCTCTCATCTTTGCTTTTACAATCACCTGCTGGTTCCTCAGATCATAAATCCCGTACAAAATATTACGCATATCATCACCACCGGTGCGATCAACATTCATTATATTCGCAGCTCCAACTTCTCTCTCTCTCTCTCTCTCTCTCTCTCTCTGACGATGAGAGTCATGTTTCAGGAGGAAGCTGGGAGGATGTATAAATAAAAATCCACATCTTCTTATCAAAATGCCGCCTCCCCTTTCTTTCTTGTAAGTTTTTAAAGGGAATCAAAAATTTATATATCAATAATAAACTTTAGCCTCTCTCTCTCTCTCTCTCTCTCTCTCTCTCTTATATTCTTTAGTCAAATGTACTTACGTAGTACGAGTACATATTTATTCACACCTATTTTTTTGAAACAGGAGAATTATTATGTTTTATACTAATAAATTCATGTTAAATAAATCAAAACTTGTTGAGTAAAATGCATTGTAAAGGATAAAAAGCATGGCGTAGAATACAATTTTTTTATGTGAATTGTGGTGTTATTTGTACTCTCCTTTTTCTGTTGAATTTTCTATGAAATTACAGGTAGGTTACAAATGTCTTTTTTTTGAATATTAAAATATGTTGTAACATTGGATTAAATACTATTTCATAAATGTTTTGATACCAAATTAATTTAAATGTCAGTCTACTAATTAAAAATGATTATTCATTTTTTTGATCTTTATAACACAGATTTATGTATATATGTACATATTAAAAGGAGGAAGAGTAAAATAATTTTTCTTGACTATGTTGAGCACTTTTCGCTTTTTCAAAAGAAATAAATATTTCGAGTGTCAAGATGGATGTGAGATGAGGGCATGTTTTTAGAGCAAGGTAAGTAGAGAGAGATTCTCTCTGAGAGAGACTTGTCATAGAGACGTCAAGAGGAGAAGCAAAGTATCATGGAAAAAGTCAAAATAAAAGAGTTTCGGCACTTTTTCGTCGGCTTGACTTTCATTTTTTTCCAGAGAGAGAGAGAGAGAGTCTAACCAGAGAGAGAAAAATGTATAGACTCTGTATTCCATCTCCAATGAAGTGTTCAATGTAATTTTTGTTCACAAAATACGCTTGTCTCTGTGTGTTAACTGTATTACATAAAAATGTGTGTTTACAATTGCCCCCCCCCCCGTCTCCCGTCCGTCACTCTTTTTTTTGAATTCATCTTTGTAGAAAAAAAAAGTTAAACATGGGATATATTCCATGTCATGGACTCTTATTCCAAATCATTTTTCTGTTTTCATGATCCATTAATCTATGCAGTTTTCTTTTCTAATCTATCTCCAATATCACAATCTTTTAGTGTTAACATTAACATTTTACTTAAACTGCCATTAAAATCTCTCTCAATTTTTTTAGTAGAAAAATGCCTCTATTTTACTGGGGGAGAGAAGCATGATTACAATTTATTACTTAATCAAAAAATTGAGTGTATCTATATAATCTTAAAATTTTAGTTTGTGTGTGTACACTTGGAACTGGAGTGGAACTGGAGTACTTGTGTAATAAATTTATAATAATGGTTTTCTTTCAATATTACTCGTTATCCATCTTCCCAATCTCTCTTTAAATGAAAACATGGACTTACCTTGTCTTTGTGTGAACAAACAAGAAAAAAAAAATTATATAACTTTTTATCTTGAGTAGCGGCATCCCTTTTATAAATTTTTTGAGAGTTTCAAAAAGCAAATAAACATCATGTCAATCTTTGTACTGTTAAAATCATTTTTTTTCTTCTCTCTCTCTCAAGTCACTGAAAGCCCTCGTATTTCCTCTATCAATTGTTCTCTTTTTACCGAGAGTGAGTGAGTGGGATGCCGGGGCCTAAAGGAAATTAGAGAGATGTTCAATTTTTATTCATCGTCTCTATTTATTTCAATGACTTATCGTTAGTAGTACTTTGTAAGTAGTATCTCTATTAATTTTACATAATTAATTTAATTCTAAGAGTCATTACAAATATTTGAGACTAGGAAGAAAAAGAAAAAAAATGAATAAAATTCTCGGGGTTTTAATATTAACAATTTTACTTTTTAACAACAGCTAGGCAAGATGAAGTTTTGAATTGTTGAAGGTACCTGGAAAAAATTTGATGAATAATTGTAACGAAAAGGAATTGTTGATATTTGGTATGGCTAGTAGTCAGTTAGTTAACTAAAGAATGGAGTGTACATATTTATTTCTTTTGTACAAGTCAACAATGTGATTCCTCTGAGTTGGAGCTCAACAACAATCTGGCATGGAAATCAAAATGACCAAGAAGAGTTTCACAGAGAGGGGGGATCCATCCAAATTGATACAAAAGGTACAAAGTATGACATCAATATATGTATTACTACTGACATGACATTTTGTACAAAAACTTTTTTTTTGTTCCTCCTCCTCTTCCTCCATCCTCATCCCTTTGATGTGAACGAGGATGCCAAAGGGAAAAAAAGGTGAGGGCGGCATTTTTTACTAAAGCATTTTCACTTGTCTTCTTCTCTCTCTTTTTTTTGAGATGGATCTTGAGGTAAGAGGTAGCCAAAGTTGTGTAGAGAGTGTGTCAGATAATCACAAGTTTAAAAAGAAGCATTATTACACATGTACAGACTTTAAAAAAAATATTTCTATTGGGCTGTTTCATCTTACAGAGTTCTCTGACTCTTGAGACTTGTGTTCCATTTCATTGTGAAGAGAGTACAGAGGAGATCCCCGTGTTATCAAACTATGATGAATTTATGTTACCGTACTTTTTTTATTAGTATTATTATGTTAATACAAATACTTCTTCTTCTCCTGCCGGCATTTTCTTCTTTTCTTATTAACGCCAATGTTATTCCCCCCTCTCATGAATGTGGTTTGTAGTCTGTAGTTTTGAAAATATTTCTTGTTTTTTTTAATTCTAATATTTAGAGTCTTTGACTCGTGCCTTGTTCGTAAATTAAATTGTAAAAACTTGTGATGAAATTTTTAACCAATTCCGTCATAGATACTTGAGGGAGTGTAAAAATAAATAAATAATTTGAAACATTTGCATTTTATTGAAAAGTCCTGCGGCCAATGGCCACAGCCAACTCTTTCGTAGAAGCCCCTCAATAATAAGTAAAATTGACAATTAATTAATCCAGTTTGTAATTAATAATTAAAAAATGTGGCTCGATCGCCTAAAATCATGGCCACTCCGTCTCGCCCTCATTTACTTTTGTCTCATGACGTACTGGCTAACTTCGGACATGTCAAATTTGTATATTCGTCACTTCCCCACAATTTACCTTCAACTTTTTTGCTATTTGTCAATCCTCCTTGCTGCCTTCACAGCCAGTGGCTCCGATTCGGTGATATCACCCTCAAATTATACACAAACTGAAAGTGGCCCAAATTTATCAACAATTTGTATACTAATTGCCAGTAAACTGACCTTCATTTTAAGTATTCTCTTCCCATTGGCTGTGATCACCCATTGGATTTACTGTTCAAAATCAGATTGGTCTCATAATCTCATCCTTATCCTCTACATTGGTGTATGCTGTGCCATGCTGTACAATTCATTCACATTTGTCTCCAATTATTTTGATTGGAGTCACCTAATTTGTTTCATCGCCCTATTTCATGTGTATCCATCCTACTTGGCGGGGAATTATTTTGGAGTTGGGGTTGCCATTTTGATGATTGTCAGTCAAGTTTTTGCTTTGGATCCAAAATCAGTGCAATCAATTCCACCTTATTTTCTCGTAAGTCCGTAATAAATAATGTGGGGTCAGCTTGAGAAGAATGTCAAAAATGGAGGGAGGGAGAAGAACTTACAAGTTACAATTTAATTATCAGAGAATATTATTAAAGCTAATAAAAGTCATGACTGCTGATATATTTTTTTGTGTGTATCCTTTTTTTAACGTTTTTTTTACTTGTGACTTGGCACTCAAACCTCAAAACTTTGTGTACGTTGTAGGCTCAGTGCCGGTGTACAGATATTTCAATTTAGTACCCATCATCCTAATCATCTCATGATATCTAAAAAAATTGAGACCTCCTCCTCTTCATGTTGGCAGTTGGTTAACTTTGTTGTTTCATTTTTTAGGTACCCTTTTTCCTTCTCTCTCTCTCTCTCTCTCTCTCTTTATTAAATAGGAAAATGAAGCCGCCTTGTAAAAGGCAGACAAAGGGGTAGCAATTATGTGTCAATTATCTGTGCTAAGTTAAATAACTCAATTAATTTTTATTTATTTTTTTATCACTCTATAAAACTCCTGCTACTTGTTCATTATTACACACGTAGAGGTAAGTAATATCTGTAGGGAGAGATAAAGTCTACAATTTTTTTATCTCTTGAATCTAAAGGCCCCCTCCCCCTCCTCTTCTTCTTCGTCTCTATTCATTTCAATAGCAAATAGCCTATAGGAAATATGTTCTTATAAATTAATTAACGTTAGGTAGTACAGGTACACAAGGATTTCTTTACTTAACCTTAGTACGAGGATGCCATCCGTTTTTTATTAGAGTTGAATTTCTATTGTTGTTGATATTCTCAATAGAATAATAAAAAAAATTTGAACAATTAGTCTGCCAAGGAAGAGATGAAGAGAGTAGCCGCCATTGGTAGAGTTGGTGGTTGAGTACTACTTGCGTGTACTTGTACTCGTACCTAGTAATTTTGATATGATAAAAATAATTTTTGTCGTCATCCTCCATCCTCATCTCCCGTCTCCCATTCTCCCACCTTTAATTATGAGTTGTTGGTTTGTGTCAGTCTCAATTCTTTTCTTTCTTTTTTTTATTAGAGAGAGAGAGAGATGGAGGAATAATATTGATACACGGAAAGAACATATTTACAACTATTTACATTACAATAATACACATATAGCCCCCCTCCAATTTAATTCTTTTTTTTTCATTACTTATCTGTTGTAACTATAAAAAAATACTGTACTGTACTGTCTGATGATTAATTATTGTCATCTTCATTCGTGCACAAGTTTTGAACAAAAAAATGGAGGAAAATAATAAGACACTGTTTGTACTATAGTTGTCTCACCTGTAATAATAAGATGCGAGTTTGAAATCATTTCAGAGAGAGAGAGAAGCTTTTTTGGACTGAACAGTGTCGTTTAATTGGTGTGATGATGAATAGTGAGAGATGATGACGGTAGTGATATTTTTTTTGTATGGCGGTGTGTGTCATGATTAATAAACATGTTGCAGAAAATAAAAATAAAATTTAATATCATTTCCTTGTTAAAACAAATGACAATGCAACTCACAATTCATAACTTGCGATGTATTATTCATAACATTGACAATCAAAAAAAAGGACTGGAGACAAGTATCAAAAGACCCAAAATTATTAACTATTATTTTTGTTTTCATTTTTTTTTATTTTTTTAGAAAAAAGATGATCATTTATAAAATTTCAGCCTTTTTCAATAATATCAAGTCAAACATGCGATGCAACAGTTCAAGAATTTTTGTGTTATGTCAATTTGTAAGACTTGATTTTATGATTAAAATTTGTATTGTGTCAAGTCAAGATTGAAAATAAAAGATCTTAATCTAAAAAAGGTTATACAAACATACAACTATGTACTATGTACATATGTATGAATCGTGTAGTTTGTGGAGCATAAAAACATGGAAAACAAAAGGAGTTTTGTGTGACTACATAATATGTACATTTGTATGTATTTTATGATGTGTTTTGTACGAGTAATAAGTAGGGACTTTGATGGATGATGTTTCTTTCGGGACCGGCCTTCTTTTATAGAAGAAAGTTTTCTCTCTTGTTTTGTTTAACAGGTAAAAATACAGTCACAAAGTCTGTCGTGTTATACCTCTCCCTATTTTAGTTTTTTTTGTCTTGGATATATCTCGTACCTTTTCTGGTTCATCATATGACAATTTTGTCTATTTTTTTGTATTGCAGTGATACACACCTTTATTATTAGAATTTAACAAACCCTCTCTCTCTCTCTATTTTTAATGTATTATTATTATTGCCATTGTCCAATTCTATTGTGAGTCATTTCTAACTCATAATGGAATCTTTGAGGATTGAGGAAGCTGAGGATCTGGATTCCAATTCATCATAATTTCCATCTTGTTCTCTTTTTTGCGGGGATCTATCTTTCATAATGTGTAACGAATTCACTAATATTTTTTTGTATAGGCTGTTTTTGACAGACATTACAGATACATCACTCCTCATTTTTTAATAGTGAATTTTGAACCTTTTTTATTATAATTTTTTAAAGTAGAGAATAATTATGTTATCCATCATAATTAAATTACAATATTTTTATTTATCTTGTTATTTATAAAATATTTAGCATTTATTTATTTAATACATGACACAACTTTTTGAGGGATTTTTTTTAATTTTCAATCATGTGATAAAGACTTCAAAAAATGTATACAATTTTTTTTTATTTAAAAAGAATTTACAGGAATACTTTTCATAATTTCATGATGGATTGGATTGTTGTCCAGTCAAAATTGACACAATGAAATTTAAGCCTCGTTCATCATTTTTCAGTGACTTTCTTGTTTCGACTCTTTCTTGTTTATTCCACAAAGACACAAAGTCTCATTTTCATCTCATCTTCGATCTTTCAATGTGTTGGATAGTCTAAAGTCAAGCCTTTTTTATTTTTTTGAAAAAGAAAGAAGAGAATAATGTTTTGTCTTATCGTACGACAAAAAAAGAAGATGGAAAATTATTATTTATTTCAATTTGTCTATTCTAATATATTATACTACTTGTTTCTCTCTCTCTTGTTGTTGGCAACAATCTTACTCGTACAGATACAGAGATGTGATACAAGTAACTTGTTGCTTCAAAGCTTGTTGATTCATGAATGACTCTAAAGAGGAGGAGGAGGATAAATAGAAAAAATGGATAGGATTCCAAAGGGAAAAATGCCAACAATTTGACCCCTTCTATTTAACTCTACCCTCATGCATTAACTTTGAGACACTCATCATGTCAGGGAGAGAGACAGTTTGTCTATCCTTTTCCACATTCTTCTTTTAAATCCTCTTCCGTATTTAATTTAATTTTGTCCTCATTTTATTTTTTCCATTTTCTCCGTAGTACAAACACAACAAACCAAATTTTTTTGCGTTTCTTTTTTCTTTATAAAGAGAACAACTTGGGTGTCAATGAAATTGACTTGTGATTTTTACAATTGAAATAAAGAGGCTCAATATTTCTTTGTTGAAATTGGACAAGTGGAGGATTTTGAAATTGGCCCTATAGTGTCTATGCCTATAGTGTAGGTTTATTTATTTATGAGAAATTTGTATTTATTTTTCTTGAATTTCTTGGCAGAAGAAGACACGGCACACGTTGAAAAAATAAAGAAAGGGAGAATTTTTAGGGTGTCAATAATTTAAAAGTGTATTTTACTATGTTTATATTACTTTGGGGTTTTGCTCCTATTATATTTTTGTACAAGAAAAAAGAACTCGACTGTTGGAACTGGTGTAAAATTTAATGGCCCTCATCTACATTTATTACTTGTTGTTATATCTCTCTATTTGTATTTTGTGTACACTCCAACACTAAATCTACAATATATAAAGTAACGGCAGTAACGCCTACAAACCCTATCGACTGTCATGTCCATGTCCAGTCCATGTCACCCAAAATGTTTTATGACTCGCTTCTCTCGTCTTTTTTGAAAAAAAAGTTTTAATTTATTTCTTTATTATCTTCTTGGCACACGATGCCAATTCGATGAGGGTGAGAAAATTGAGATTTGAGATCGTTGGTGGTTTTTAACTTTGGCTTGTCTCTCTTTTAGTAGTTTTCATTCATCAATGTTTATTCTTGTTGACAATATTTAGAGAATCTCTTAAATTCCACCGAAAATGTTTTTTTTTCTGTCATAAATTAAAGAATTACATTTTTTTATTAGAATGTGAATTAATATAACTTTAAATTCTCACGACAAAATAAAAGTCCCTGAAAAAGAAGGCGTGTTACTTAAATAGAAGAATCTTTGTTATGAGAGAGACAAAAAAAAAGAAATTTATTCTTGTAGAAAAAAAACTAAAATATGGGGATTTATTGTGTCTCTTGAAAAAAAGTAAAGGGAGGAAGGACGATGGGCTCATCTCATTATTTTAGTTGAGACTGAGACATAAAACTTGTTCCAATCTTTTGACAATAGAAATTGAGAGACTTCTCTCAGTGATAATTGGAGCATCAGGGAGTTTTTTTCTTTACAAGAAAAAAAATAATATCCTCCCATTTGGGCTCTCTGTTCAAAAGTCAGGAATTAGATTGGAATGACTGCAAAAAGTCCAAGAGAGTTTAAGTTGACATATGTTATATCTGTATACATATCTGTAAGAGATTTTTATGGAGAGAGAAAAAAAAAGAATTTGTATTTGTATAAACCTCCCCTTATTTAACAATTTAGTAAGTGTGGGTCTAGGAAAAACTGATTTCAATTTGAATGAATAGAAAATGGGCTTGTTCCAATGTTTTTCCCTATACAAGAAACAGAGAGAGAGAGAGAGAAGGGGAGAATGCCTAGAGAGTTTGGCAATACAAAAGCCTTTTAAAATCAATGTTAAAAAGGTGTTCAAGCTCAAACAGAAAAAATCAAAACAAGCTAACCTCACTTACCGTCATCTTTATAATATTAACACATGTATCTCTCCATACTTCCTCATCCCCCCTTCTCCTCTTGTCTCTTCCTCTTCCTCATCTCCATCCAATCCCATCTTCCACAATTGTACAATTGTCCAATGTACAAAGTCAAGACCCCCCTTCTCTCTCTCCCTTTTAGTGTTATACCTTCTTATTATTCAATTCTCTCTTTTTTTTCTAGCAAGAACAAAAGGAAAGGCAAAACGTGAGCCGATGGCAAAAAAGGGGAGCAAAAATACAAATAATATTTTATTTTTATTATGTAGAACATGCATTTTAATAGGGGAATCTTTTATTCTCTTTAAATAAATTCTCTCTCTCTTGTAAGTTTTTGGGGCTTGGGCACTGACCAAAAACATGGCTTGGGCTTTTGTCTTTTTTTATCCGCACAATTTTCATCTTGTTCTTTCTTTCTGTACAGTACAGTATTTTTCAACAAATAATACAAATCTGCCTTTGCCTCTGCCTCTGTGTGACTTTTTCTGGTAGAGAAAAAATAAAAAAAAATAATTTTTTTTCAATTTTATTGCAAAACAAGTTGTGAGACACAGCATGTGGACTTTTTGGGACATGTTCTAAACATTTTTTTTTCTGTTGTCTTGTCCAAACAATAAAATATTATGTATTAGCTTTAAAAAAGACTATTGTTAGTGCAAAACTGAAGAGTGGAAATGGTGCAAGAAGCTTGTCCTCAACTTTTTTGAGAGAGAGTTTGACATGACCCAGGATAATGAGAATTGAGCAAGGGAACGGGCCAAAGTTAGTTGTCACATGAAGCGTATGTAAGTAACTACACGAGCCACAGAGAGAGAGAGAGATTTCTTAAATAGAAAAGGGATCAAGGGATTTTTAGGTTAAAAATCTTGAGACATGAGAATTGAGATTGGGACTTCACACGCTCCCTTCTTCCTTGCTGTGCTTTTCTTTTCCACTCCATTGCATTTGTGGGACTCTTTTTTTCTCTTGAAGGATTTTTAGGAAATATTTTAACTCTGCCTCTCTCTCTCTACTCCCATTCGGAGAAGTACCATAAGGACAGAAATCTCTCTCTCTCTTTGGTTATGATCTAACAGAGAACAGAGAGTAAAATCCCGTCCATGTTGTGGAAGAAAAAAAAACTTTTTGACGGACAAAGTTTCAATTGTTTAGCGGGGGGTACAACAAATTTACAACAACAACAAGAGCAAAGCACGACTCCAATGTAGAGACATAATCATTACGTGTCCTCGCCATCCTCTCCCTCTCTCTCTCACTTTTAATGGAGAGATAGCCAACCTTTGTAACCTTTGCCTTATTTCCCCCCCCCCTCCTATTTTCTTTAGTTGATTGTACTTGTGTCATGGGAAATGTCTTTATTTCTAGTTGGGAATTAATTCTGTTTTATTATAATTAAATATTTTGTCATAAATTACAATATCAGGGTCGTCTTTTTAATTTATAAAAGTGTGGACAGTAACTGTACTAACTGTAGTTATAGTTAATTTTAAAGATACCGACTGTTACAAGAATTGTTATGATTTGATGGCGGCTTCTGTAAGTTGAAGAGCCTACGCCCCAACTTGACTTGTTTTTCAATATATTTTTTTGTTAATGACAATTTTGACTATTAGGTCTAAAATGAAAAGAGTAACTTACAAATGCAGACTATCATTAGTTTTTGGAGGCACTTTTGAAAATTAATTTGAAAACCATTTATCTTGTCAAAAAATGTTTCGGCTTTATAGAAAAAAAAGTTAACAGTTAACGGAGAAAAAAAGAAAACGGGATTTAACGTGTTAACAATGGAAGTTTGACTGTACTCAAAAGATTTACAATCAATTAAATAAATTTTTTTCTATAATTTTTCTGTTCATCAAAAAACATTTGTTTTGGTAATTGAGATGTCTTGACCAGTGCCAAAAAAGTGGGTAAATTTAAGATGGAGAAAATAAAGTTGTCAAAATAAATTGAATAGAAGAAAAAAAAAATTTGTAAAGAGATAAAAATTAAGGGAGGAGATGAAGTCTCCTCTCTCAAAAAAGAAAGAAAGAAAGAAGAGCCCTTTTTCTAGGGGGGTCCCTTTGACAACTTATTTAAGAGTTTTTGAGGGTCTGTTTCTGTTTGGCTCTAAAATTCTAAACAAGGTTTTTGTGTTGGGTTGGCGTTGTCACTTTTCTCTCTCTCTCTCTCTCTCTCTCTCTTTAAATTGAAATAAAAGGATCCTTTTGAATTTTATTTTTCACAAAAAATAAATAAATATAAAGACCCCCGAGTGTCTCTTGGGACTTAATTTGACTTTTGAGTTTTATGTCAATTCCCAATCTCCAATCTCCCCATCTTTTTGTGTACAATAATGTACATACATTGATATCTCCATCAACTCCTAGTCACAGGCCCTAGTCAAATTACCCAGAGAGTTTGGATAATGAACAAGTTTCTATTTACTCGATCGAGATCATCACATGGAGGATTGAGAATTTCACATGTGAAATAAAAAAAATGGAACAAGAATTTTACAGAGGCGGAGTTTGGGAGTTCGAGTTGAATTGATGAACGGGATATTTGATGATCAAAGTCAAATTTCATTTTATTATTTATAGGCCCATGGCCCATACAGAGAGCAGGGAGGGGAGGGGGTTTTCGGGGTTGGTGATTTTTCATCCCCATGAGAAAACACTCGGGCTGACTTTATGACTCTGCGTTATTTGTAAAATCAGAGACATTTAGAGATAATAATGATTATTACTGTAAAAGGGGAAAAAACACGGACACAAAGTTTCTCCATTGACTCTCCTCACGTTTCATTTGTTCTCATTATTCCATCCCTATTATTAGTTTATACAGAAATATTACACCTCTTCAACTACAAAATATCCTACACATGTCCATTTCTATTAATTCATGACTTCGAAACTTGACCCCGTCACATGAATGACAAAATTAAAAAAATATATATTTTATTGAGCTGTCTCGAAAGAACAAGACAGGAAGTGGTCAATCGATGCGGAATAATTAGGAGTGGACTAGAGAGACAGGAGGAAAAACAAAGGGAAGATAAATGATAAAAAAATTTATGCAAATTCAAAAGATAATAATCAAAACCATACAAATTATTAACTCTCTTGCTCTTGTATTCTATGTAAAGTTAGCTAAAGTGTTGGTGTGTAGATGAATGGAGTGATAAAAAGACTTTTTAATCTTTAATCTTTTTGTGTTATCGTTCGCTTGTACACTTTAATGTACAAATTAAATGTAGAAAACATGAATTGAATTGTAACTTCCCCCTCCCCCTCCTCTTTCTCTCTTGGTTGGTTTAGTAGACGAATGTAAATTTTGCCATTTGATAATAATTTCCGTGTAAATAATAATCAATTTATCATGAGCAAGTGACAAATAAAGAGAACAAGAGCAATATCTTTAGTATGTACATACAGTTTTACATAAGAAATAGTGGAGACTGTTGTTCTGTTGTGTTGTTGTTTAGACTAAAAAATGACCATTTGGTTTTATTTTCATGTGTATGAAAATAACAAGAAATAAATACTAAAATTGTGACTCCATCAACTTTTCCTTTCTAGCTTTTGCTTTGACGTTGACGATGCCAATTTGGATGGGATAAGAGGGACAACAAGTTACAACATATGTAAATTTTACAGTTTAATATAAAACATCAAGTTTTATGATTATAACAACAAAGATTAAATATTATTATTATGCCTACACACATGTACATACATAAATATGTAGTTTTGATATGTAAAATAATTATACAGGATATTTGTTTCCAGCCAACACTTGAGAATTATGCTAATCAACTTATTCCAACTTGTTTCATTTCATCAAGAGAGAGAGAATGGGACTCTTCTCTCATATAAATTCACATGGACTTGGTCATGCTCCAACATGTTTTTCCTGTAGTCTTGTTATGATTTTATAGATTAGATTGAGTGTAGCCCAAACATTTTGATAAAAAGTGACGAAGGTTGAATTGAAAAAACTATTTTTTTGTTATACATGTGCAGTTTTTGTCCACAAATTATGCAACATGTCAATTAAACCCCGTTGAATTCTTGTCTTTCATGAACAACTTTTGGAGTGTTGGAGTGTATGAGTACAAGTGCCATCAAAAAATATGTACGCATGTACATGCCACATGTAAAAATGAACACTCATAAGACTCACTCCACGAGTTCTCTCAGAAATGAAAATTTTTTGTGGAATCGAATATTGCGACCATTCAGATAGGTTAGAC